>JARHVA010000182.1:2677500-2842500 GCA_037957365.1 Torreya grandis
ACTTGTTTGAGAATTTATTTAATCGTGTTTTTGTATGCACTGTATTAATTTAGAATTTGTATGAAAAATGTTTGTTTTGAAACTAATGCTTAACTCTGCAACTACTTAGTGTTTCCTTCATAGATAAAATGTGTAAGTGAATTTTTTATGTTTTATATAGTATAAAAAGTGAAGCATAATAATAAAATAAATTTATCAATCATTTCTTCTAGTTTATTAGATGTTTTTTCAATTTCATTTTACTAGCTTAAAATTGATTTACAAAATATTATTTTTAATTATCATTTACATTTGTAAATTGTTTAATACATATTGTTATAAATAAAATTAATATGTGACTATTTTACACTTTTTCTAGCCTAAGAAATGCTTTTAAATCATTAGTTTGAATTATTGGCTATAAATGTAATTTATCTAGATAGTGTTTTAGTTACACCTTATTAGATTTAGGGAACAAAGGTGTAAATTTTAAAGTTGATTATGTTCTTAAAATAGAAACAATATTACCTTCCTTAGACTTGGGGTGTCTAATTAAGCCATAATTATGTGTGTAAGGGTATCTCTTCTTAACCTTAGTGAGGAATAACTGTGTGTATGGGCAAGGTAGTGGTCATAATGTTTCTTTTAGGGGTAGCTATAAAAGTGAACATTGTGAGGTTGTGTAGCGAAGGTTGGTTACCTTCACAAAAAGGACTAACACTTGAGCTTGCAAACATGTGAAATATAACAAACATTGATTCTTCTTATGTAGGTACACATAAATTGATAAGTAGGCAACTTAGGGAGTGTGCATGGACAATAGTGACTAACATTTAGGGCATTTCCCCTTATATTATTAACATTATTACCTACCTTATTAATCTTGTAGGATGTAAGGCTAATCTATGTGTGGCCTTAATAATATAATTAAGTGGTGACTTGAGTTTGTCATAATGTTGAATAAAACTTGGGAATATGGTAATAAATAAATAAATCACTCTCATTGATGAAAACTCTCTTAAGAGTTAGGATGAATCTTGGTTTATGTGAGACCATTATTTTGAGAACTCTATAATTGTTTGAAGATCAGAAAAGTATAGCCTTTCTTGATAGTTCTAATACTTTAGATCATATTGTTGCGAGTTGTTATTTTGGTGATAACATAATGAACTTAGGATGTTGGAGTGTCTTGTATTATGCTTTCACTAACATCAAAATATGAAAGTAAATGCTAGGTTTTAACAAAGGCAAATGGTTAATGTTTTATTGTTGAACTTTTAGAGATTACAGAAGCTTATTAGAGCCATGATAGTTACATTCCTTTTTTTTGACTAACTATCCAACCCATTTGAGATGATGTCTCATGGAGGAGGGAACTCACTCATTCAAATAGAGAAATACATCTGACCTAATTTTCAAAGAGCAAATATGTAAAAAGACCTAAAATCTTAGTTCTTAGGTTAGGCTGGGGTGGTTATATTTATAACACTTGAGTTAGGCTTAAAATATTTTTTGAAAATTAGTAGTATAAGAAAGAAGTAAAAACATATATGTTTAATCTGAGTTCTAAGTAATATCAACATTAGTATTATACACATAATGAAATGACATTTGTTAACCTATATGATAGTTGTAGTAGAGTAAAACCATTTGTATATGTATGATTTATTGAAGTGGTTTAAGGCTAAGGATTATAAATAAGACCTTCTTTTTCGATTTCCATGGTGTGTAAATCCTATCAAATGTAACACATAATGTAAGTTTATAAATGATCAACTTGTATGCCAAATATAACTACTTGGTGATTGACCTTAGGATAATTATAGCTTGTTTAGATATGTTTTAAGTAATAAAAATATGATAAAGTTAAAATAAACCTTTTTGTATGGCACCTTATTTATATCTAGTATCATTTGTATGTTTTCCCTTTGTCAAAAGAATGATAAGTTATTGTTAAAACAAGTCCTTATGTTGTGTAGAAAATTATGAGAACCCACTAAGGGCATAACATAACTTAGAGATGTTTGTATGTTACTATGATGAAAACAAATGGCGTCGAATCATCTATTTATATATAATACATAAAATATTCTTGTTGAAATTGACAAGGGAATTAAATTAAATAAAATATTAAGTAATTCACAAATGAATTAATGTTTCATTACTTCAAAAAGTCATCAAGTACTTCAAGCAATTAATTGATTCAAATACATCTTATAAATGTTTTAAGATGCATTATTAATTCAATATAGTACCACACTTCCTTTGTTACAGTTGTTGATGGGAAAGTAAATATATAAATTAATAAAAATAAAATAATTATTATGTTTTACTTAGGTTTATTGGACAAAATTTTGGGCATGATATTATTATTAATAGTCACATATCTTTCAATTTTCAAAATGATAACATTTTACCATTCAACAAGATCTCATGACTAATGAATAATTTGTCAAACTTCCTATTATGAGTTTGGTCGTATATCAACACAATACTAAACATCGATACCTTGAGAATTTTGATAATGAGAACAACTATTTGATGATAGAATCAACATCCATTGAAAAAGTAGTAGACAAAAATGTAGCAGTTAAAAACGTAGTGTGAATAACATAGCAAGGATAAAACATCACATGAGCAAAACATAGTAAAGGATGTGCTCACACAGAAGATGACATAACTTTCAACTAAAGGTCCAAACTCATGAAATTGCATTTTCCTCTATTATTTTTCTTGTAAATTTGGTGCATTACTTTTGCCCCATGAAATGTTAAATATTATCACCAAAATGAACTATATGACAAATAAACAATGTGATAATCACTAAAATGACCCAATTATGCTCTTTATGACATTTTTACGACATTACCAATGCCACTACATTTTTCCTCACTATGTTTTGTCCTTGCGATGTTTTTGTCATACTACATTTTTATTTCTATGTTTTTGTCTGCTACGTTATCACATAAAGCCGATAAAATCTATAGAAGAATTATAAATGATGATTCCACTTCCTATTTATGATGAAACTTTAGGGATTGATGGTATTATTGATTAGTGTCAAATATTCCTTATCATTGGATTCAATGTATACATATTTTTATACTTAAACATCATATATGCTAAATCACAATTACAATTCTTTATTACATTTACTATGCTAATTCTTTGAGTTATGTTTATCTTACCACAACTCCTTGAATTAAAACTCCTCTAATGACACTACCTTGATCTATAGTTCCTAATCATCCACATCATAAGATTTATTTAATACCTCTAGTGTGGTTCATACCAAAAACAACTACTAATATTTCATCTATATCATGACATATATAGAATAATACACATTATTTAAAGAGGCTAAAATATTTATTTAAGCCCAAAAATCACATATCTATCTTTAGGATGATAATATAGGTTGATTTACTACTGATAATTATTTCATTAATACTTTTACTGTTGCATTTGACTCACCTAGTCTAGGCTATGACATTTCATATGAGAACATCAATTAGCCATCCTTGCTAGTCTCTTGTGCTTCAGTGATACATAATTATTATCATATAGTTTCTTACTATACATATATATTTTTTAATATATTTCATTCATTTCATGTGCCTACCTCGCTTGAATTTGATTTCATAACTCATATTTCTTCTTGATTTGGAATATTAACCCCTTGTCTTATCTTGCTTAGAGATTATTCTAACTCCTTATTTGGCATTGCTTATTATGTTGCATTAGCCCTTTTCCTCAATTTTTGATCCCATTCCAAACACTTGCGTATGCTTCTTGATAATGATAACACATATATTGTGATATTTTATCCTAGCATGCATTGAGTTATGATGGAAATTATAGGTTTCTTGGAATCTCCCTCTTATTATTTCTTTTGTATTTTTCCACTTTGCTTGGTTGAGTGCCTTCCTTGGATTTATTGATTATGCCCCTTGGATCTCTAGTTTAGTTGATCTAATTGCTTGTTGTATAAAATTATGAAAAAATAGAAAACAACAGAGAACATCACCATCAAAAAATTATTTTCCTTTATTTTTTTTGGACTGATACATATAATGCTTATATGTATATGCTAGAGGTTTCACATATACCATTTACACATGTACCTTTCATGGAATTCTCTGAGTGGGTGAGATGTAAGATAAATAGGTTTAATATGATTATGAATTTTTAGATGCTATGAAGTTACTTTAATACACCTCGAGGGGAATA
Organism: Torreya grandis; assembly: GCA_037957365.1. Classification (NCBI taxonomy): domain Eukaryota; kingdom Viridiplantae; phylum Streptophyta; class Pinopsida; order Cupressales; family Taxaceae; genus Torreya; species Torreya grandis. Next base: position 2,681,710 of record JARHVA010000182.1, read on the forward strand.
TTCACATTGGTGGTATGCCTTATGCTAGGGCCATCTTCCTACAACATATTTTATAGTGATATCTTTCTTGATTTCCATTTATCATATAGATCCATTTACATTAACTACATCATGTCTTGGTGGTGTCTACATCTTGCATGTTATATGGATACATACATTGTGTTGTTACATATTATTATTACATAGATTACTTGTATATTCTCTTATATAATTTGTGATATATTACTTGCCTATTTTATATGACTCGGTGTCATATAATTCATGCTACTATAATTATGTGTTCAAGCCTTATTTCCATATCTTTCCTTCCTACAAAAAATTACCACATTGGGGGCATGTGGAAAATATCATCGATCTTACTATTTATATACTGTGCATATAAAGAATACATCAAAGCATTTTTGTCCCTCTATTCATTGAGCATATTGAACACATCCTTTCACTTGGGGAAACACATTTATTTTCGTACATCACTAGTTGCTACTGAGATGGCACATTACACGAATTTACTATATATACATATTTCATGGCCTTTGGGGTAATGATATCAATGTCTTATGCTTGAGCCTAATCAAAATTTTCTTACTTATATAGAGATTTAATACATGTGTGCCTTGAAATCATACTCTGATGGACCCATATTCCCTACATACTTCTTATGACTTGCCACATGGTTATTATCATACTTGCTACATAAATGGTTATATCATATACACATTAGGGTATATAAGCTACCTCACTCTTTTTATTAAGCTTATGAATTATATATTGGCATCAAGAGCCTCATCCCCACACACACATCATGAGCTACTCACTTTTTATCTCTCATACTGATGAGGGCATATCAATATCACTATGCTCTCTTTACTAGAGATTCTAATATTTTCCTCTAGGGACATTATACCGGCACATATTGTGAGTGTTACCAAATATAGCTATATTTCTACATTTCATTAGGGAATCATACCCAAGTATCCTCCATGATCATTATCGATACATTATTATTGAGACTATCATACCCATGTTCTTATTGACCTTATACTGTATATATCAAGACATGACATTTATCCTACATACACCTAGTTACATGATGGTTTTCGCATACGATACACCTATTACTATAATTTTTGACGTTAGGGCATAAATTTATTCCCCATCACATTGATACATCAGGGAATATGTGTGGACCTCACTATCTCATTCTCATATGAGGATATTCACTCCTATTTAGCTTTACTCGATATTATTTATATTATATGGTTTCATATGGACATATTATTTGTCCATCTCTCCTATTATTCATAGTAGGGCATATGGTTTACCCTTAATATCATTTTTTCATACTATTTTAAGTCATATATTTATGTTGAGCATACATGATGTTATTTTATGATGGTTACATATACATGTTTTTAGTGATTTTCTAAAAATTCTAACAAATTTGACTATATTACTTGATATCACACTATGCACATGACTCTTTCTTTTAAGATGAGCGATTTCTAAGAATAGATTTAAAAAATACTCACCTCAGAAGGGGGTTTGTAACCAAATATTTTGCATTCATTTTTTTATAAAGATTGAGTGGATTAAGTGAAATCAAGCAAAATTATGGCCATAGAAATGCCTAAATATCTACTTCCCTGATCAAGAAGAGGAATTGACGAATTGAGGTTTCTCTTGAAGTTATAGTTCTTGAGAAAGGGTCAGAAGAACATAAAAGAGTTTTGTTTTCAAGTTAAAACAATGTGGATCACATAACATCATGTCTATTAATTCTCATTATTTTAATGTAATTTTAAATTAATGTAATGATTAACCCTAATTTAGATAAATTGAATTGAATGCAAACAAATGTTGTAAATAAACTTACAACAAGTAGAATAAAAGAAAGATATTAAATTTTGATGAAATATTGTCAAATGAAAGAATTCTAACTATGAATAAAATGAAAGACTCATTTGTTCACTATTTGTGACTCAATTATGTGAAACTGAACAAAGGTTAGAATTAGTCAACATGGAATGATTCTACAAGTGCCACAAAAATGTAACTAAGATTAATGAAGGACATGATCATCCAAACTAGGATAAGATCAAATAGTACTATTTTCATGAGTTGGTTGATTCTATCCTCTATTGGAAAATAATAAAATTAGGGCACGATAATATATGGTTTCTTAAAGCATGCATGCCTATGTAAATTTGACCTTTGGATGTGTGTGAAAGACCTAAAAATGTCTTCTTCAAGGGTGAAACCCTAATAGGGCTTGCAATAACTAAAAACTCAAAAATAAAAAATGGGGGAGTGTAATGGGTTGAGATAACCCTAATAACATCTATGATGATTGATTTATGCCTATGTATCTAATACTTTGAAGAGGGAAATCAAGCCCACACAATTATCCCACTTAGAGCGATTTATGCAATTGTGTTCCTTTGACTACATGTATGCATCTAGAGATGACCTTAATTTTTGATCATGTTTTACTTTGACTTGGATAAAATAAGATCTTAACATAGTTAATAATTATTTCAAATGATTATAATGAGATTTGGGAAGAATAGGGAAGCTTTGATCAGTGTGCAATAGTGTAAGTATGTCTTTATATTGAAATTTCCATGTGATAGGATACGTAATTTAAATGTGCCTTTATAACATTCCAAAAGGAGAAAAACTCAATTATTGGATTTGTTTAACTAGTTAAGTTAAGACATTGTAGTTTCAACCAATAGGCTAGAATGTTGGCCCTATCACAGGAGAGGTGAGTTTCACGCTCTCACCCAAAGCACGTAGCAAGAGACATTCCCAAAGACTTTGGAACACAACATATGTTTATCCATCTCTTTGTAATGCAAATCAAGTTGTTTAATAACATAAATATACAATTATTATTCTTACTATTTTGGACTTAGCTATTGCAATAACTAAGATCACCATTATTATTTAATATTGGTAATAATAGGGAACAAATGCCCAATACTTATAATATTTGAGTAACATCACATAATATGGAAAATAGTTCTTTATTAAATGTTTTTTAAGATTACCAGATAGAATGTTGTCATTATCCTCTAGATATTTATGTCTTTTCAAATGATTATAATAGGGGTTTTTATACTTGTTTTGCCCTGACCAAGTGTCAAGATCCTAACTATCATTGACAGATGGAATATAGACTCCCAAAAAGCTGAGAGTCATGGATTTTACAATAATTTAATCCTAAAGACTTGGGCACATATGCCCTTAGATACTTGTTCTATGTTATAAACTGACGACCAAGTGTTATATTCCTCATGAGATGGTAAACTTTTGATCAGTGGGGTCAAAGTGTCCTTGAATTAATCTAACTGTTCTCACATCCCTCACACTCCATTTTTTTGTGCTCCCCTAGTCTCCCACTTCCATTTTAAGTCCTCTGGTCTCAAGTTCTTCATGACTCATTCTTCCTTGACTGGGTCCTCTCACGTTGTGTCTCCTACACCTTTGTCCTTTCATGTTTGACAATTTTTGTGCCTTTCTTCTAGTGTGCCATGGTCCTCCCACACCATGGTCTTCCTGTGTCATGTTGGTACTTGTTACAAAATAGAAAATATTCCCTTTGCATCAAGTTCTAAAACTAGAACACATTCAAAATTTTAGGGGTTAACATTCACCCTACACTAAGTTTTTAGTTCATCTTGGACTAAACTACACTAGCATTATCAAAAATTCCTGGCCCCTTTTGCTCAAGCTCCTTCTTCAGCCCATCCCAATTTGATAAAGTTTCAAGGAATTTAGCATTTATTTGTTTAATGAACTTCATTGATTCTCTCAACTCCTCAAGATGACTCAAAGTCTCGATCTTCTTCACTTGTTCATTCAGGGTAGCGCTAGCTTCCTTCTAGATTTCTTCTAAGTCAGAGACCTATTTATCAACCTATCCTCAGATTATAGCAAAACTTGCATTTATTTTTTGATGATGGTTATTAATAGCATCTTCCATCATTTCCACATCCTTGAATTCCTTCATGCACTCGATGCAGTCTTTTATTAATAAAGCGGCATCAACCACTTGCTACTTTAGTACCTCCTCATCATTGAGCCAGGCTTCTATTATTTTATTAGGTCATGCCATGTGTGTGAAAATACCATCCAAAATTGGTATAACCTCCTTGAATATGTCCAAAGTATTATGGCAGATATCTACCGCAATGGTGAACTACTCCAGTAATTCTTGGGACTCATCTCTGGGCACATGGCGCTCCTTATTCTTTTTGAGCAATAACTCAATTAATGTCTCTAATTTCCCTATGACATCCCCATCTAATGGTACAACATTTGCTAGTGCTAGATATTCTTTAAAAATTGTTTTGTAAAGTTTTAAAACCCTTAACTTAGCCTTGGTGGTCTCTTTAAGTTTTTGCTTCAAGGAGGCCACTTCTTCGACTAGTGTTTGCTTTTCAACATACACTTTATTACACATTTCCACCACTTTTCCATGTTTCCTTTTGATTGTGCACATGTATGAATCTAAAAAAATATTTTGGTATGTCACTTCCATGGAATGTTCTAAAAATTCAACACTTGTCATTATCAAGGAGAGCCACTATGGATCAAATTTTAGGAGGTCTAGTAGAATTAGGGTGTCTGGGCTAGAAAATATGTAATCCAATGGAATATTGAACTAAGGCTTTTCAATATACATTTCTAAAAATAAAAATAATTGCTTCCTTATTTCATAAGTTGCATCATTGGGGTGGAAATGCTTCCAAAGATAGAGATTTTATTCTTTACACCGAACTAGTATCGTTTGTGTAGATTGGATGACACTTTTTGTTCTAGTTCCCCCTCAGTTGGCCCCTTTCCCATTCCCAAGTCTTGCTTAACTTATTGATGGATTCTGATAACCATCCCATATGTTCCCATTTCTCTAGTATTAACTTGATCATCAATTGAGACCTCTCACACAAGGGATGGAGTCTTCTCTAGATTAGATTCTAAATTATGTATCTACTCATGTGAGGGGTCTATTTGAGATGTTTGACTTGAAGGTTATGGTGTTGATTTAGTGGTAGGTTTTGGAAATAGTGGAAGTGAAGGTGGTCATGAAGGTGGAGAAGGTGGGGGACTTAGATGCAATGGGATCAGAGGGGAATGAGGAGAGGATTGAGCAGGTGAAGGTGGCACAGTGTGAGGAAGTTGCCTAACTAGAGAAGGTGAGGGATGAGGTGGTAAAGTTGAAGGATGGGGTTAAGGTGAAGCATGAGGTGGAGAAGGTGAAGGATGAGGTGGAGGTGGATGTGGTGTGAAAGGTCAAATGGGTTGGGAGGGTTATGCCTCTATCATTCTTTATCATTTATGGGGGGCCTACCACCCACTTGTGCTAGCACTTAGCTCAAGCTACTACTTTATTTTTTGAGGTACATGGGGTAGCCTATCCTTGGGGTCCCTATCTAGAAGGTCTTGGTGGGGGCATAACATATAAAATAATTTATGCACTTACTCCCCAACTAGGATATTCTAAATGTTTATATTGGTTAAGTCCATTTCCCTCCTCTCTGTGTAAGGCTTTTTGCCTAGATAGATAAACATCTTCTAGAGGGTGTGACACTCTACATCGATCTAGTCTACTTGTATATTTATTAGATGTGCATCATAATTTTTTTTGATAAAATTGATGAAGTAGTGCATAGAGAAGGCATATGGTAGTTTAAGCTATACTAAGAGCTCTCTCAAAGGATTCATCTGAATACGTGCCAAAGAGTAGTGCTGCTTCATAATGAATTCTACTTGATATTCTATTGGGGGTTAGATCCTTGGAAATGAACCATTCATTCCTGAAAGCTACCTTCATTCCATGAAACTAGTACCTCATCTTCGACTTATACATTGGAGTGATGTGCTGAGGTTAGGTGAAAGCTTTGTAGCACTCAGTGGGGGCCTTGTGAGTGGGGGGGGTACACCCACTTTAAAGATCTTGAACTATAGTTAAGCACCCTGATTTCATCAAAAACCAATCATAATAAGATTACCCCCTAAGGGAACCTATACTTAGGCATTTTATGCATCTTCTCTACATCTTTGGCTATCTTTTGGGCAAAGTATAGTGCATAATTGTACTGTATACCATGTACTACTTGGTTTTCTATGTGAAGGTGGGTCATTTACACCTCCTTCCACTGGTCAGTCCCTCCAACCTTGGTAGAAATGATTTGCACTATGACTCTTAGGGAAGGATCCTATAGGTTTCTAATGTGCATTGCATGCCCCTAATTTTGATACATAATCATGATGGTGGTCTATTAGATCTCCTCTATATCCACCAAGTCATCCAACACATTTAACCCTAAGCACTAGAGTCATATGACTTTGCTTACCCTCTCCATGGTGATATTCATGTTGCATCCTATGAAGTGGATGTATTCCTTATGAGCACACGAGAGGAGGAACTAAACTGACTCAATAGGCTTTCTAAAATATGGTAGTTTGAAGAGTTAGAAGAGGTTGGATTTGTCCAACTGGTTCTTGATAGTCAATTCATAGACCACTTGGTTTTGTGTGTTAGTGGTCAGGCCCTGATAATCATTTTGAAACTCTACTTCATTGCCCAGTTGATGGTGATTGTAGTCAGAGACTACTATAGAGGACACCTTAGAGACCTAGTTCTCTACACGTAACACTATCTCAGGGTACTACATTTATTTTATTAACAAGGATGGAGGAGGGGATGATGGGGTGCCTTGTGATGAAGAATCCTGAGTCTGCTTTCCCTTTACCATCTTTGCTTTTATGCTCTTGCTTTTTTTTACACTCTTTCCTAGGACTTTTAAATACTACTCTTTTGGTCTTTATTCTTCCCAAACTTATTCCCTTATAATAACCCAACCTCTGATTACTTCTTTCTCTTTTGGTATAGTTGGAAGATTCTTAATTCTTTTAGATTTTTTCTTTGGCTGCATTAACCTCCATGGCACTCGAAGGTTAACCCATGGCCATCCCACGTTTCCAAAAGAATTCATGGTAGTGGTCTTGCTTTGGCTCATGAGTTTTATGCTTCAACAATGGTGGAACCTACAACCTACAACTTTTATAAAGAATGATCTCAATGCACTTCTATACGAGTTTTCACTTAACAACCTTCGTCTTTCACTTGGAAACCCTCTTTGTATCTTTGTTTACTTCATAATCACTCTGTTCTACAAGGAAATTGATTTCATCTCTCTGGTTCTCTGGTTCATCATTATCACTGAGCACTTCAAAGATTTCAAGCAATGGTAAAGTAAAGAATGGCCTTGTTAAGATTATTTATAGGCCATTAATGCATATCTTTTAACAACCTTCACACTTTGATTCTTATGGAAAGCATTAAATGCCTTAACTAATTCATCTCATGACTACACTCACATGTTTCTCATCATAATTATCCTTGTTATATTAATGACCCATCCTTTCTTCATGCCTTTTTTATGAGTGGATGATAACTATGCCCCATTTTTTTAGTATAGTGGAAGACAACTATCAAGTGGTAGGAACTTTTAAAAAAAAAGTGCAATGTGTGACTCACATGCCCTTACCCTCTTTCATGCCATAGATGAATCTTGCACCTTTTAATAGTTGTGCACCCTCATGTTATGTCTTCTTGTCTTATTGTGCATGATACTTTTAACATACCCCACACTAGAAGGGTTTCATGGTCCTCCACAAAAACATAGAACTACAATCTGAAATAATATAGTAAAGAATAAATTTGAAACAATACTTTTAACGCTCTTTATTAAAAGCTGTAAATCCTAATCTAATGGTTTTAAGACTTATTGAATACAAAATGTTGGGTTCAAACAAAATCATAGTACGGCCAGAGTTGACTTTCATTATAATGCCCCATGAGGAATTGTCCATTGATTCACTTCGATTGATATGCTCTGGTAGGTCAGATGCTATGTGTGATGAATGGACCATCTTAATGGACTGAAAGCTTCCTAGGGTGGCACACAAACTTAGTCATATATCAATACTTTCATGCCTAGAGAAAGGATTTTATGCTTCAGATAGTGATCATGCCATGCTTTTTATTTACGTTCCTCAACATCTTGACTCTAGTGGGTGAGGAATTGAGCTTCATCTAATTTTGTCAATTCATCGAGCTAAGATTTTAAAGAGGATTCATTATCGAGGTTTCCTATCCATGTTATCTAGAGAGATAGAACTATAAACTCCATTGGCATTATCACTTATTTTCCATAGACTAAGTTGAATGGGGTGCTTTTGTTGAGGCACTTGTATGTAGTTTGGTAAGCCCAAAGTACTACAAATACTCGATCATCCCAGTCAGTCTGATTAACATTGTAGATTTTTGTCAAAGTGGTACTAAGGATCTTATTGAAGGCTTTGATTATTCCATTGGCTTGTGGGTGGTATGGTGTCATATTATGATGTGTGATCATGAACTTGGTTAACAAGATGCAGATTATCTTATCTAAGAAGTGAGTGCCATGATCACTAGTCAATCTTAAAGGACACCCAAACCATGTTATGATATTTTCCTAGATGAAGCATGTGTTAGTTGTTATAGTATAGTATTTGGTTGGCATTACTTCAGCCCAATGTGTGAGATAGTTGATCACCATAAGGATGTACTAGGAGCCCATTCACCATCCTACTGGAGTGATAGGCCCCACAAAGTCAATAGCCTATTTTTTGAATGGTTCTTGAGAAATAATATGGCACAATGGCATATCATCTCTTTTATTAGCTTTTTATATGCATTGGTAGATATCACATTTCCTAACATAACCTTTTGCATTCTTGAATAAATTTGGCCACCAAAGTCCAGCAAGCAACATCTTGCATGCGGTAGCCTCTCTATCATAATGTCCTTTGGAAATACCTTCATGAACTTCTCATAGGACTTCAAAGCACTCATGTTGCATTACACATCAGTGAAGTACCTCATCCTGGTCCATTTTGTACATATCTCTTGTTATGAGTTGATAAGGCATGGTACAGACAACAAGTTTTTTTCTTGAGAACTAAAAGAATCAGTTGCATAGCCAGTGGTGGGGAATACAACAATATCCTCTATTTCTTTAGGTACCCTAGTAACTTAAAAGAGATGAAAATTAGAAAGATCATCCTCTATGGCATGTAGGGGTTCTCCATTTTCAATTTAGGACAAGTGATCAGGTCCATAGTTGGTCTTCTCAGGCTTTACTACTACAAAAAATTAGAATTCTTGGAATAGTACAATCCAACAAAAAATCCTTCTATGTAGTACTAGCTTGTTGAGAAGATACTTCAAGGCCTCATGGTCTATATAGAATATGAATGGAGTAGCTAGAAGGTACTATTTGAACTTTTGTAAAGCATAAACCATAGATAAAGCTTTTCACTCAGTGGTGGTATAGTTTCATTTGTTGAGGTCAGCTTCCTACTAGAAAAGTAAATCAGGTGATCTAAGTTTCCCTCACCTGGTTGTACAAGTATTACATCAATTGCCATATATGATGCATCAACATAGACATGAAAAGGATTTGTTGAATTAGGGAATTGAAAGATAAGGGTTGTAACTAATCTTTCTTTGAGTGTTTCAAAGGCTTCTTTACAAGAATTAGTCCATATGAATTATTCATTATGATTTAGAAGCTCTTCTAAGGATGTGACAATCTTGGCATAACCTTGAATGAAATTTTTGTAGTAGCTCATCTGTCCTAAGAATATACATACCTCACACTGAGTTTTGGGCACTGGTAGATGGATAATGATAGAGACCTTGGTTGGATCCACCAAGAGTCCTTCTTTACAAATGATATGCCCAAGAATTACCCCAAAAGGTATCATAAATAGGCATTTCTTCAAATTCATGGAAATTTTCAACACTCGATAGCGCTCAAACATGAGCTTCAGATTGACACAGTGGTCCTTGATTAACTTTTATATCATTTAGTCATCTAAGTATACTTAGAGAAACTTATGGATAAAATATTTGAAAGCATCAACTACTACCTATGAGAACACCATCTAGGTATTTTTCAACCCAAAAAGTATGATGGTATAGGAAAAATAACTCCATTCCATAGCAAAAGTGGTCTTGAAGTAGTCTTCCTCAGCTATTTAGATTTAGTGATACCCTGAGAACTTGTCAGTAAAGGAGTATATCTCATAATTGGAAACACTTTCTAGGATTTCCTTTGTGAATGGTGTTAGAAAAGGATCAGTCACACAAGATGCATTTAATATATGATAATCAACACATCTATATATTCCCATTCTTTTTGATATGGATTACCATGGGACTTACCCAATCAAATTCATCAATGGGAGTAATTACTCTAACGTAAAACATGTTATCAATATCCTCTTTTACACGTGCCTAGAGGTTAGAGTTTATCCTATATGGACATTTATTTATTAGGTGGGTGTTGTCTATCAGCTTTATATGCATTTTACCTAGGTAAGGGTGAACTCCCTTTATTTCACTATAATTTCTTGGAAATACATCTTGATATTCTTTCAACAACTCAAAAATCTAAGATATTTCTATCTCAATCCAATAATTTCTAATTGCATCCATTTTTATGTCTTGCTCTATGTCAATGTTAATTTGAATGGTTTGGATGGGCTTATGATAGGGGTTGGTTAGAGTACTAGTGTCCCAAATAATTCGTGAACTAGTACTCATAGGGACGTGCAGATGGTTTATCATTGGGTTGCATGAGGTAGATCCTTCATTTTCATCTACTTAGAATATGAGTTTTTACTTTCTGAGGTGGATCTCTTTACAATGTTCTTAATTTGGGGTTATTGATGGTGCAAGGATTATAGGAGGCTCCATAAATAATTGTAAAGGTTCCTCAGGTTCTTGATGAATATGGCATAGCTAGTCTTCAATGGGACTTGAATCTCTAATGATTGCTTCATGTATGGATTGAGGAGTGAGGCACAAGTCCATCTTGGGTGAAGATTAAGAGAGTGTCAATGTCATGTTATATTTTAATAAATACCAAAATATAGTTCCCTCATGTCTTTCTTCATAAATTTACCAGGCTCGTGCCCACATGTGCAAAGTTCTATAGAATACATGGACCCAGAAGTACTCTGATAAGAATGTTTCTTTGGTTCACCATATTGTTTGATAGGGTTTAATATGAGGTTTAGGTGATTTCACACCACTATATATAATCATGCCTCTAACCTTATTGTCATGGTGAAATCTATGATGTAGAGAAGATCTCACTTGATCCTAATATAGAAGATACTCTTTATAGGTACACTACCATCTGGTAGCAATACCATCAATAATGTGATCTAAAGACTTCATCCTATTATTTTTGATAGCATAGAACTCTTTAAGGTGCTAGATAAAATCACATACCTCTATTTTTCCATGGAAATATAGAGCTTCATCAAGTCTCTCCGATGGTGGTCCCTTCAATGACCCTCTCATTTTTAATCCCATGAGGTGCACAAATTTGTGATGTTTTAGAAAATGGTGCGGGATGTTATTGCCTTTATTTATGGTGTTGCACAATCTTCTAGTGAGATCATAATCATCATGAGCCCAATATTTGTAAGCATTACTTGTGGTATTTGGGATGGATTAGTTATCCATCCATCAAAGAATACCATCTGGTGTTGGATCATGTTGTTCATTATTTTGAGTAGTTACATTGTAAAAATTGTTGATATATTCATTGGTATTTATGGGCTCACTATAGGGAGGTCCAAGTGTTTGATCTATAGGTACTATCACATGTTGATTAGGATTCTCAAAGACAATGTATCATTTTTAAAGCTCAAATCTACATGATTTTCATAGCACCAAGGCCTTCTTAGTAAGGATAGATAGTCATTAGCTTTGACTAATTTTAAAACCTTAAAATCTACTTTGAAGACAACCTCAAGTATTTAAACTATGGCATTTTTGAGGACTTTGATAAGATGCACTTGAGTCTTATTTAATTAAATAAGACATGAGGAGAGGGTTGTAGTGTTGGACTAGACATCTTTCACCAAGAATATTTAGTAAGAACATTCACCTCTATGCCAGTGTCTACTAGAATATCCCAGTCTACCCATCTATTGATTATTATATTTACTAATATCTCTCCATCTTTTGGGGAAGAGGAACTAGGACTTTCCTAACATCATATATGATTTAAACAGTGATCTTTGCTTTGCTAGCTAAGGTGAGGGTGGACTTTGTTTAGTAGGTAAGCTTATCTTTTAATCCAGATGCTGAGTTAGGGAATAATGTCTTCATCATTCTTGAAAGTTATCCTGCACTACAGGGGGTTCAACTTCTTTTTACACTAAAATTCACTAGATGACATCCTTATCCTTGAGATATTGAATCTCGTATTGGAGTTCTCACACAAGTGCCATTATATCCTAAAGAATATCTTTTTGCTATTGTGCATTAGGTTACTTCCTTTCTCATGGTTCTTCTTGATGTATTTTTTTGATTGGGTTGGCTATGGATTGAGTTTGACCTCCACTACATGTAGTGATGTTCACTTGATATACTATGGGAATAGTTTGTCATGCACACCACTATGGTTTATCTATGAGAATCATTTTGGCACCCTTTTCATTTTGATCTTTAGAGATGGCTACATATAGATTAGAGCGTTCATCTAGTAGATGATATTTCTTGAAAAATTCATAGGTTGGATATTCTGGGCAATCTCTTTGATAGTGGTCTAGTGAACCAAATTTGTAACAAGTTCTTGGTAGAAACTGACCATCACCTCACCCTTTCCCTCTCCCTCACCCTTGGTAGTCACCATTGTCTTGATTATTGGCAATCAAAGTTTGACATGTGTTGTGCGCTTAAGCTTCACGAATGTCACTGATCAATTAAAAATCATTGGTGTCATGTGTGTAAGCATCATAAATATTAAAATATATAGACATGTTGGTGTTCATGGTCCACTATAGAAGGGGACATGAATAGACATCATGTTCTTCATTACGTATTTCATAGGCTTTCTTGAGTATCGCATGGATGTTTTTATGTGGGTAGTTATTTCTTGTGTGTCCTTCAGTTTTGTATTTGGTACACCAAATACCAATGTGAGACTCATTTGCATTATTTTCCATTAGTTTTTCAAGCTGATATGACATGGACACTATTTGTGCCTCCATAAAAGGATTAATCTTAGTATACATACTTTCAACAACTTCAGTGCGAAGGGTAGCCTTTAGAGCCTCACGTGCATTTTTGAAAGTTCTTTGTGACAAGGTCCATCAAAAAGGTAACAATAATCCTCCTACAAACCATTGTGTATGTTGAGCAAGATTTATTTCAAAGGAAAACTTAAAAATCAAGGTCTTGAACCATGCATCATATTCCCATATGCTTTTTTTAAGTCCCTATTTTATGTCTTTCAGCTATACTCTACTACTTAAACTTAGGAATATCAAATTCTTGTAAGAACGCTACTTATACCTAGTCATAGTCAACCACTACTTGTTGAGGGTCAAATTTGCAACACCATTTGTATGTGAACTCTAAAAGGGTGGTTGCAAACTATATTTCCTTTCTCTCAAAGGATGTGATGTCATATGCCCTCCAGATTAGTTCACACTTATGAACATTTTCGACTGCATTTTCTACCCCTCGATACTCAGGTAGGTATAATGTCATTTCATAATAAACTATAGGTGGTTGAACAAATGATTGCTAAGAAGATCAAACTCCCATTCTTAGAGGGGGTCCACTTCTTATAGTTCCTCCTAATCCTCCTCTATCACCTCCATTAGTAGTTCCCATGGGAAGAGTCATGGTCAAGGGTTGACTTCTTACCTAATGGCCTGGTCTCAATTTCCCTTATCAGTTCAATTTTTGTATCTGTATTGTTTGTATCCCAATTTTTTATATGTTGGATTTAGGGTTTAAATTGTTAAGCTATGATGTATTTTCAACCAACAGGTTGGTGCATTGGCCCTATCACATGCGAGGTGAGTTTCGTGGGCTCACACAAAGCATGTAGTGAGAGATGTCCCTAAAGAATTTGGAACACAACATATGTTTGTCCATCTCTTTGTAATGCAAATTAATTTGTTCAATAACATAAATATACCATTATTATTCTTACTCTTCTAGACTCAACTACTATAATAACTAAGATCACCATTATTATTCAACATTGGTAATACTAGGGAACATATGCCCAATACTTGGAATATTTGAGTAATATTGCATAATATGGCAAATAGTTCTTTATTGAATGTTTTAAAGATTACCAGATAGAATGTTATCAGTATATTTTAGATCTTTGTGTCTTCACAAATGATTGCAATTGGGTTTTTTATACTTGTTTTTCCCTAACCAAGTGTCAATATCCTAACTATCATTGATAGATGGCACACAGACTCCAAAAAGCTGAGAGTCATGGATTTTACAATAAGTTATTCCTAAAGACTCAGGCCCCTACACCCTTAGATACTTGTTTTATGTTAAAAACTAATGACCAAGTGTTCCATTCCTCACATGCAGGTAAACCTTTGGTTGGTGGGGTCAAAGTGTCTTTGAATTGCTCTAATCGCTCCCACATCCCTTGCACTCTGCTTCCCATGTACTCCCCTAGTCTTTTGCTTCTATTTTGAGTCCTCTGGTCTCTGGTTCCTCATGATTCATACTTCCTTGACTGGGTGCTCTCATGCTGGGTCTCCTATGCCTTTGTCCTTACATGCCTGGTAATTTTTTCACCTTTTTTCTGGCATATCATGTTCTTCCCAATCTATGGTCTTCTTGTGCCATGTCGGTACTTGTTACAAAATGGATAATAGTCCCTTTGTGTTGAGAGCCAAAACTGAAACACAATCAAAATTTTAGGGGTCAACATCAAGCTACTTATCCTTAAAAATATGGACCAACCTATAAGGGAGGGTCTAAATTTAAAAAGTGACTATTATAAGGGCTAAGGATAGTACTGACCCATAAGGGACAAAAACACTTGCTACTATTATACCCTAGTAGTTAATCTTGTCCTAAAGGGGAACATGTGAATTTTGGGTCTAGGGATGTTCATATAGATGCTTAGAGGGATTTTTAGTAGTTTATAACATTTTTTTAGGCATAATATGTAAATGTAGAAAGGAATAGGTATGTATAGGTGCTTAGGATAGAGTGAGGTGGTGAAATAGGTTCAAATTATGTGCTCAAGTCAATTAAATTGAATGGGGCCAAAAATGACATTATCAAGTATTCGTGACTAAATTTCACCCCTCTCTTTATTTTAAAAATGAAATTAATAAAGTGAAAGGAAAGATATGCTTAAGTGTGTATAACACATTTTATCTTTGAGAGAAAGCTCTGATCATGCAAGGTGTTCTATGGAATATCTTGCAATGATGTAAAAGTTGTTAATGCTCATAATGTGAAACTTAAAATTGAAATGTAACTTAAATTTGAAAATATTGAAATTAAAAAGGAAGGAATACACCTATATTTTTGAAACTAATGTTTATTTTATAACTTTACTTGGATATGATGTTTTCTTAAAGCATTTGAGAAGTGGTGCTTCTTATGAAGCACTTTGAGAGGTTGGTTCCTTAGTTGAACTAATAGATAAATATGAGTGTGATAAAGCCCAAAATTTAATTGAACTTATATAGAAAATAAAGCCCATTGAGGGAGGAAAAAACCTCAATTTGGATTTTTGGTATTTATAACCCCAAGGCATGAAACAAATATAAATTTATAATGGATTGACAGACAATAATGTTAGAGGGCACTGAATCTTTAAGTTATGCATTATGCACTTTAACTAAATCAACCACTACAAATGGCTTGTAGATTCAATTGTAACTTTGTTCCTTAGTTCTTGCATGCATGATCAAAAGAGAATGGAAAATATCCATTCTCCTACCATGTCCATAGATATAAATTAGTATTGAAAGCAAGACATGAATATGTATCATGTCCCTTGAATTTTGAACAATAATATAGTGTGAATGAATTTGTATCATACCCCCATTGATAAATGTAGAATCTATAATTGAATGTAGATTCAAATTTTTAAATTCTATTTGAAATTATGCATGAATCTATATCATGCACCCAAAAATGTATGAATATGTACTTTGTTCCTATAATGTGAGTGCATATGGCCCCATAATTTGTACCAATGATATTGAATTTTGAATCATTATGAAGCCTTTGAAACTATATTTTTCACTCAAAACTATTGTTTTCTCTTGAATAAGCTTATCTTATGTATAAAAAGCCCACCAAAATGCCCCCTTTTGAGGTGAGGAAATCGTGTATCCTAAAATTAACTCATCTCAATATAAAATTTCAATATATTATGAATAATAAGATGTAATTATTGAATAATGTAGCATATGTGAAAAGTATGTCAACATAATAAGATATATACCATTTTAATAATGTATGTAACATATGAAGCAAGACATAAATAAATGTATCAATGAATCTCATAGTATTATAATGTATAACTAGTATCATATGCATTTGTTAGTGCATGATATGGATTATGTCACTCATCAAACTTAAAAACCTCAAAATTCACACAAACACATAATTGTAATGTCATACAATGAGGCCAAGGACCATATACAAGGGACATTTTCAAATGTTGTATAAGCAAAGGTTAAAAATACAAGGCCACACATAGATGACATAAATAATGTCGTAAAAAAGGGACATGTTCAAATGTTATACAAAACAAAGGGTTAATGGCCACCAGTAATGGACATGTTCAAATATCACACATACCAAGCAATATCTCATGGATATGTTTAATCAATTTCCACACATATGATCCAAGGGCCATACATAATAGACAAGTAAAATATAATATAATATGTACAAGTAATAACATAAATGAAGCATATGTAATTTGATCATATCCTAGAAAGTAACATATTCATGCACACCACTTAAGATAGATATGTTAACAAGACATTTTAAAAAGTATATAGCTCATATGTACACAATTTGTATAATGGTAATACATATACATATTGTAACTTATGGATAAGATGCCTCTAATTTAGCATGGATATTGGGTAAAGACAACTCCAACATATTATTCTATGTAAAGTTTGTTTGTCCTTCTTAACACTTATAAATACCAATGAAATGCATATGTGATAGAAAAAGAGTAAATTATCTACCATTGATGAGATAAGTAACATAATATAATGATGTAAAATAGATGTCTAATCATGCTCAAGTCTTGATTTTGGACTTTTATAATATTCTGAATGTTTTTGTTTTTTACAATCTTTGACTTTTTTGTAATTTTTAAAATTTTGAAACTAAAATGATAGAAACTAGAGATAAACCATGTGTTTGAAAGTAGAAGAAAGGGAAGGGATTTGAAAATTTTACAACATGTGTCAATGTAAAGTATGCACTAAAAATGATGGCATGGCCATGTATGAGTAAGATGATCCCATAATATATGTGATTTGTAACTTTGAAAAACATGTAAGAGATATAATAGATATGTAAAGGAAAGATTGTACAACCTCATCTCATAAAATATATGTTTGTCAATGTATGTAGTATGTATGAGCAATATAACATAGGAAAATAAACATTTTGCATGAATAAGTATTGTTTTGTGTACTTGAATTGAGTGAAATATCAAGAAATCAGTAATATTAAGGCTTTATGTGCTTTGATTTTGATTTTACTATGAAAAAATGTACATGAAATTATAAAAAAACTTAGGAAAATATTGACAATTGATCCTGTCCTATCCTCAATGATATTTTCCTTGTCATAAAGTGCAATTTTATTAGTTTAGAGTGTGAAAACAACAATATAAATGATAGAATAGATCATTGTTTATGATTGTTCATATCTAGAAAGGTGAAAAAGAAGAGCAAAAATATGAATAATTCAATAATATAAAAGGTTTTGAATAATTATAAAATTGATCACATATGTAATAATTAGAAGAAAAATATGATGTAACAATCGAGAACCTATGTATAATCCTATTTTTACTTTTTTGAATTATATGAATCTAGTTAACAATCATGCAATAAATCTTCCTCATAAAAATTTAAATATTTAGAGTTGTGCAAGTACATGGAATTCTCCAATTCTCCTTTTCAATGTGCATATTATATTTTATCTGTTGCTTTCAAAGATATTTCATCATCTTGTTCATTGTGACCATCATGTGATATGTGAATGATTATTCCTCTATGTGAAAAGGTAATGCACTATTTAGTAGTGTCTATTTTAGCTTGCATTTGTTGTAACCATGCTTATCCTAATGTAAACGATAATTTATGTGTATGAGGCATAACCCATACCTTTATGTTGACAAATTTTGGTCCACAAACTATTGGGAATATGATATATCCAAGAGCTTCTTCCTAATCTACACTATGACGTTGTTCATTGATGTTATGCCCCACTTGTCGTAATCCTCTAACACTGTAAATAGTTTACCATGTAGTAGCATTAATGGGATTATGTTTGTAATAATATCCCTTCATACATATCATGATGGTTAATTTTTTTTGCAAAAGACACTTTATGCATATCATATATATAGGTTATGTATTTTTAACCCTTGTAGTAAGACATACTTATAGATTATGTATTAATCTGATAATTCCTTCATGATTGTATATTTGAATTTTATTTTGTAATGTGTCACAATGCTTTGTACCATGTCTTGTGATTCTATGAGAATAAAATTATGGTTTGCCTTATGTATGTAAAAAACATGTTGTTGATTGATGTTTGGTAATAGGTAATGTGATAAGTTTGTTGTCCAATAGTATTTATTAAATTATTGTGGGTGTATCTTGATGTGGCATTATTTATAATAATTGTGAAACCTTTGATCATAAATGTGATATTAAATTTACTTTTGTAATAGTTGTTCACATTATCATCTTTAAGCATACCCAAAATATGTTTTCCCTTTGAATTTGGGTGATTTTTATCAATTAATTTTGAATTATCATGATCAACCCTTAGCCCAATGGGTGTGTGTAAAGTATGAGATAAATACACATCTAAAGTATTTTAATTTACTTTGTGTATTTGATCATCTGTAATATTAACCATGTTAGCCTCGTCATCATCACTATCATAATAATTTGAACCATTACCATCTTGCACCTCTGAATTAACTAGTAAAGGTAGATCAGGTATAGAATTTTGTTAATCCATATTACCTTGATGTGATTTTGTTATATTTTCATGTTTTGATTGTAACCATTGTTTTTTCTTTTGTAACTTGTCCTTCTCAATTTGTTCCATTTATAACCTTTGACTTTCTAACTATTTTTGTTAAAATTATTTTTTATGGAATATTGCTTGTTGTTCTTGTAATTTTTGAAGTTGTAATTGGCCTTTACTTGTGCTATTTTAATTATTCAAGTTATTTTTGTGAAAAATATAATTCTTATTGGTCTATTCATATTTTTTCTTGATCTACTTGCTTTTTATTGATACTCGATTTCTAATTTCATATGTTTACTTTTGATCCCAAGGGATGACTTGAGAAGGAGGGATGATAGATGGATCTTCTAATTGTGATTGGGATGCTTTGATTTTACAATATCTGAAAGGGTTGTCATCTATAATAAATATTTTTTAAGCATGAATTTAAGACACGTGTAATGTAGATGGTACTACTACCAATATATGTATCCATGGTTAACCCAATAGTAAATTATAATATATGTGATTAGGAAAAACATGAAATATAATAGACATTATTTTAGATTCCAATGTGACATCTGGAGATATGATTCCAAGTACTTGTTTTGAAGAATCATCAAATCCTTTGATATTTTGATCCATTTGTTAAGGACTGCCAATGTTAAAACTGAATTATTGTAAAAAAAAGACTTCTAAAAAAGTTCATTGTAGACCCAACATCAATCAATACTCATTTTATTCCTTTATTTTGCATTATAAGTTAAATAAATAGTGGGAGATTGTGATATTACATCTTGTGTTGGAAATTATTCATCTTCAAAAGTAATAATATTATAAGTATCATTAAAGGTTCTCATGATGGAAGCAACATGTTGTGTATCACTAGGAATAGTAACATCTCACAATGCAAAAAATAAAATATGCTTATAAACTAATGAACTCTTTAGTAAATCCAAAATTGAAAATTTTGCATGGGTATTTTTTATTTGATCCATGGTACTATACCCTTTGGATTAATTTGTTTTCCTTGTGGGAGGTGGACAGGGCTGGGGAGGTACATGTTGAATTCCTCTATGATGTGGTGGCCTACCTTGTTAGTTATTATCAACATGGATTGCATAATCCAATATAAGCCATGGGAAAATAGTGGTAGTAAGATTATAACGGTTAAAAATTTGAGGTCTAGGAGGATGAACAATGAAATACACCATACATGTCCTTTTTCATCTAATAGTAATTAGTAAATTTTTTGATTGAATGTTGATGTAATAATAATTGAATAACACTTGAGGTTGTTCATGAGTAATGCTTATAACATTATGAATGTATACCTTGTCTTATTCATATGTCATGCTATAATTTATAAAATTTAGCATTAGTTGTATATGTGATGTGTTTCATTATATTACATAAGTGTTAATAATTTTCCTTATTAAGAGAAGACAACATGTAATAGAAACTAGAAAATCTTGAAAAAAGGTACTCATCCATTATAACCATATATTTGTTTCAAATGAGAGTAAAAAAAACCTAAAATTATATTCTAGAAAGGAATTTTTGTGTGTATGGATACTAATAAATTTCACTGAAAGCCAAGTTGAAGAGAAGGTACTTTCAGTGTCAGATAACAAATTTGAGGTAAAAAGCTATCAAATATCAGATGCAAGGTCAAAAAAGTGTTGTTACTATCAATGATTAAATTCAAGGTTGAAATTAGTATCTTTTAGTGTTAGATAATATATCCAAGGTCAAAATAAATTTCTTTTAATGTCAAATGCCCAAGAATTTATCTAAACCCCAAGATAATGTTTTTAAACAATGATTGAATAAAAATTGGGTTCACCAATATGTTTTATCATAAATTTGAATTGATTTAGTGATTAACTCTAATTCAGATAAATTGAATAAAATGAAAGCAAATATAGTAAATAAACTTGTGAAAATTAAAATAAAATCAATATATTGAAATTGATGAAACATTATTTAATGAAAGAAGACTAACTATGAACAAAATAAAAGACTTAACTTTTCATTGTTGGAGATCCGACTCTGTGAAACTAAATAGAGGCTAGAATTCTCAGTAAGGATTGATTTTGTAAGTGCCACATAAACTATAATTTAGATTTATGAAGGATGTGATCATCCAAATTGGGACATGATCAACTGGCACTATTGTCTTGAGTTGGTTGATTTTGTATTCTACTTGAAAATAGGGAAATTAGGGCATGATCATCTATGGTTGTTTAAAACACACATGTGTTTGTAAATTTGACCTTTGGATACCTATAAAACACATACAAATGAATTACTCAAGTTTGAAACCCTAATAGGGCTTATAATAGCCAAAAAATTTACAAATAGAAAAGGTAGAAGTGTAATGGGTTTAGCCGATCCCGATCATCCCCATGATGACTGATCATTGACTAAGTATCCAATAAATCTGAAGAGGAAAATCAAGCATGCATAGTTCTCCCATTTAGAGTGCTTTGTGCAATTGTGTTCCTTTGACTACATGTATGCATTTATAGATGGCTTGAATACTTTATCATGATTTGCTTTGATTTGGATAAAATAGGCTCTTGACTTCGATAGGGACTACTTCAAATGATTAGAATCATATTTGGGAAGAATAGGGAAGCTTTTCTTAGTGGTAAATAGTGTAAGTGTTCCTTTATATTGAAATTTCCAAGTGATAGACTAAGTGACTTGATTTTTTTTATAATAATCCAAAAAATAAAATGTCACTCTACCTATCTTTAAAATATGGACTAAATTATAAGGCAGGGTCTAAATTTGAAAAGTGACCATTATACGGGTTAAGGACATGATTAACTGATAAGGGACAAAAACATCTGCCACCATTTTACCCTACTGGTTGATCTTTTCCCAAATGGAAATGTGTGATTTTTGGGTCCAAGGATGTTTGTATAGATGTTTAGAGGGGTATTGAGCAGTTTAAAACATTTTTGTAGGCCAAAGATAGAAATTTAGAAATGAAATGTTTATGCAGGTGCTTAAGATAGAGTGAGGTGCCTAAATAGGTCCAGATAAAGTGCTCAAGTCAATTGAATTGAAATATGGTCAAAATGACATTATCAAGTATTCATGACCAAATTTGAGTTTATATAAATTCCTAAACATTTAACACTGAAATAATCTTATTTTGACTTTGGATGTAATATCTGATGCTAAAAGAACTTGCTTTCAACCTTAGATTTAATAGTTGACACTGAAATAACTTTATTTTAACTTTGGATTTGATATCTGACACATAAACTACTTTATTTTGACCTTAGATTTCAGGGGAGTTTACTAATTTTTGTTTGCGAAAAAATTCCTTTCTAGAATCTCATTTTCAGTTTTTTGTTGTTTTCATTTGAAAAAATTCTATGGATATATTGGATGATTAATTTTTGTTTCAAGATTCCTTAGTTTTCATTACATGTTGTATTCCCATTATAAGGAATATCACTAACACCCATGTAATAAAACAATTCAAATCACATGTTAAGATACCAACACAATTGATACAAAATTTTGTAAATTCAAGCATGGCATATGAACAAGAGTGGTTATACATTTAAGATGATATAAGGCTTACTTTACACCCTCTTGATGGAATTATTATGACCATAGAAAGTGACAAGATCCATGAATCTGATTCAACAAAGAATAGTAGATATGAACTTATTGATGCAAAATAATTTGGTGAATACCTTGTTACCCAGCCATAATAAATTGACTCTTTTCTATTCATAGATAAATAAGAAAAAAATAAACATGATCATGATATCAAATCTGAAGAACAATATGATTTCATGGGTAATATTTGATACACCATGTTACAACATTTGACTTGTTGCATTTATTTTCAAGAAGAATCTAGATTTATTGAGAGTGAAATTCACATGGTTGGAACTTTTCTTAAACATACGTTGTTTCATCCTTTCTTCCATAGGTACATGTATATATGTGCCTTCAAGTTATTACTATTTAACTTTGATGCACACATGCATTCACATCGCATATGCATATCAAAGTAGGGGCATTATATAGACACCTCATTTTTATGCAAAGATTATCATTGGAATGTTTTTAGTGTTGTTTTTTGTATATGGTCCATCAGTTCAAATTAGGGTTTTATTGGTGCTTTTCCATGTGTTTTTATTCTTCTCTTTTCTTTTTGTGCAATCCCATGTGCTTCTTTTTCTTCTGTTGTCTTTTGTTATCTCATTTTCATTGTGCTTAAAATTTTTATTTTTTCTTCTTCTCTTTAGCTTTTATCTTTTCTTCTATTCAGTCTAACCCTTCAAATCCTTTTCATACCAATTTTGTGGTCCCTTATATTTTTGGGGGAATTTCCCCTCCTTTACCTTTTTTTGGTGTTTGGATATATATCGTTTGGTTCTTCATCTTTTATTTGGCAAACTTGGATGCCTATAGGATCTTAATTAAAACTAGAGGCATTTCAATAACAATTAATTAAGAGGCTTCTTCAAGCATCAAGTAAATTCAAGTCTAAGGACACTCTACATTATTAAGTTTTTACTTGTAAGGACTTACAATAAGGTTTACCTACATTTTATACCAAAAAAAAGGATAGGTTAATGTTCATGTATTTATATGCACTTGGGAAAAGAAATCAAAGTCCTTACTTAAAATTCCATTCACATGAAAAAAATAACTACATTGACTATGATTATAAGCTTGTTCAGTATGTAACTACAACTCCTTGCTGAGATTTCTAGAGTCGAACAACCTTACACTTGTTTATTTTCCTCTTCCATCAATGTTTGGAAAGTTTGGTAAAAAATAAATAAGAAGACAAATTCAAAATTTTTCTCATCAAATGTATACAACAATCACACAACCCTACTCAACATTTGATAGTGCATATACCCAAAAAAATCTAGAACCTAAAAGGAAAAATAGTAAGGATTTAGTGATAGGGTACAAATTTAGTGCTTGCTAAAGCATACCTTTGGTGGGTTGTTAATTATGCAAGTGTAAATTTTATGGTGCACTGAATTTGTATTTTAAGTTTTTTAAATTCAAATTTGTATGTCAACATTCCAGTCACTTCTAGATCTTTGTTCGAGTCATAGAAAATCAAAACAATCACCAAGTGTGTCAGATTGTAACCTTCTTTGTCTTCTCAATGCTTGTACATGCTTTAGTCAATTTATTATTCTATTTGTATTTAGGTTGTATAATATTATATCTCCCTTATGCCCTATTTCTATTTTTTTTTGCATGTAGTAGTTACCCTTAAAACAAAAATAGTTAAAACACCAAGTTATAATGTATATATCTCCTTGATGCCAATTAATTTAATAAAATAAACCATCCCAAATCACATATGTTGGAATCAATGAAGGATATTGATTGAAAACTTAAAAAATACTAATACACTAAATTTCCCCCTGAGAAAAATTAACACTCAACCATATTCCATAATTATTTTACAACCCAAATATAAAATGAATTTGTACAAGCATTGTACTAATAAGTGTTTACTAATAGTCTTTGAAGTGTAATAAATATACCTTGTAAACTTGAATCTGAAAATAAATAAACTAAATTTGAATAAATCCTCTGATTGCCTCAAACAAATATTCTCAACAAGCATGAATGTGGTGCAAAATAGTATTGTAAAGTTACTTAATGCCATATCTTTTTTCAACTATCTTCTAAACTATCTCATCAAGTTATATTCTCCAAGTTTCTCAATCAAGCCTATGATAAATATACATTCGACTCAAATAAATAACACTAAAACAGAATTAGAAAGTCACAATACATTTGAGACTAATAATTAAACTCAAAAAAAGTAATGTATTATACCCAAATGCCTCAAAAGACTCATTGTATTTAAGACTTTAATTCTCTACAAGGTATAATACTATCCTATTAATAACAATTGAAAACCATACCACAAAAAGCTCAACATACCTATCTAAACTTTCATACATATTTCATTTCATCAATATCAGATAAACATAAAACTTTGCCATTGTGTTTCAACCAAAATTTAGATAAAAAAACCATAAAATGTTCCTTAGAAAGATTCAAAATGTCCTCAATCGATCAAAAAAATTCATCATTCTCATGCACTTAAAAATTCCATATATTATTAAATAAAATAAATTTAGTCTTAAACATTTTATATCAAATAGAGATAAAATAAGAAAACCCATAAATTCTAAGAACAACTATATTCATCATGAAATACACCCTTTAATTCTTAATTTCAAAAATAAAAACTCTTAGATCATTATAAAAAATAAACAACTTAAAAACTAAATGAGAAAATCCTTATACATATTTAAAATTCCATTAGAGTTTCAATAAAATATAATAAACATATTAAGTTTGTAACCAACAAGTGAAACCAATGACTAATAATCATCACATAGAGTACATTAAAATTAAAAACCCTAAAATTATTGCCATATATTCCTAGTATACTTCTCAAATCAAAAGCAAAGCAACAAAATGAAAATTATAACTCATTAAAATATTGCAACCCCAAAATGTAAGTGTCCCTAAAAATCCTTGGTGATAGCAATATAAACAAGACTTTAGCACCATCATTTAATTGAAAATGCTTCTTCTAAATGTCCTCTAAAAGGGAATACATCAAGACTTTAATTTCAAGTAATGTTAGACCAAAAACAAAATGAATTCAAAAATATCAAAAATTGACTCCATTACTTCCTTCTCACTCACACAAAGCTCACATGAATACTAAGTCCATATTTGACATCCGTTAGGCTAAAGGAAAATGCTTTTTTAAGCCTTGAACTCTCCAAGGATCCTCAAAATGAACTACAAAATCACCCAAAACATCCTACAACAATCCAAATATAAATGCCTTCACCAAAAATAATTGGGAGATATTTTACATCTCAAGATATCAAATAATAGATGCAATTTGGATATCGACCTAAATAGTAAAGAGTTATCTTTTCAAAAGAATATTTTAGCTTCCCATGGAGTATATAATGTTGAGTTGGATCTTGTAGGATCATTAATTTTTTAGTATTGGTAAGCGATAAAAAAAGTGTTTTTAATACTTTCCCACTTAAAATTTCAAACAACTCATACCAAAATATAACTTAAAGTTTATGTCATCATATATTTTCAAAAAATATCATCACATTAACATGCCAAGATAACAAGGGATGTGTTACGACATGATTAATCACCATTATTAGATAATAGATATGCAAAATGTTTGAAAATATATGATTGTTGGTTTGATATAAGTGTCATTGACTTCAAGGAATAAAATTTCACTCTGTTGTCTTGGTTTGACTTGGGACTACATTTGATTACTTCATGTCCACTTCTAAATAAGTTATTTTTGTTTTATCTTTAAATGTAATAATAGCAAGAGTTAAGAATGTGGTAACATTAAATTTGACTTTATATTCCTTCATGTATACCTTGGAATTACATTTATTTGAGTTGATTTATTTATGTGTAGATGGATGTTATGAGAAAATAACGAACAAATAATAATAAATAGAAGTGTATTAGTTACACTTTCATCATCCAACCTATCTTAAAAATCAATTAATGTAATAAAACAATTATTAAAAATAACCCATGTAGCATAATATCCTAAACAATACCTAAATAAGTCATATGGTGTAATATCCTAAATAACACCATTAATATTAGTAAAATGTTACCCAAAATATTTCATAGGAGTATATTGATTGAAAAAACAAATTTTATAAAATAGGCATTGGTAGGCCAAGGGGCAAGGAATACATGGACAAAGGAAGAGAAATGTGGTTGCATACATTAGTTTTATTATTACTTGTGTTCCTTGCAAGGGATTTAAAAACATAAAACTCTATCCATCTCCGCCATGTTTAAAATATATGAGACTATGCTTTCAACTCATGATTGAAACCCAAACTTATACATATATTGCAGGTGCAATGAAAAAGTAAGATGTTGGAAAGTTTTTCCTTACAATTATATAGAATAATTTATAGCATTTTATATTTCCTTAAAATGAAGACCTCGTGCATTATGAGGATATTGTGTTTTGTGTCAAACAATTTTGATTGAAGAAATTTATTAACTTTTATATTTTTTATTTTCTCTATACTTAGTTTAGATTTGAATATTTTTTTTTTTTATAGATTATCATTTTTTGAAAGAGATAGGGCATTCATTCATTGCTAGAGTTGTATATAAGGAGAATTATTTAATGTATTTTAGTTGAAAATTAAAATGTGGTTTGTATGTGTTTTGATGGATTTGCTAATTGTAAGATTTTATAGAGTATATATTTAGTCTTTGGTGTGTCTTTATTTTACAGTGAAAGGTAATGTTGAATAGATAACCTTTATAATATACCCAATAATCATAGTCAATTGCCAAATCTAAATTGGATCAAGTAAACTTTGTAAGGAATGGTGTAGATTCATTTCAAACCATTTGGGAGGAATCCATGCCCTTTATACATGATAAATTCACAAAACTTTAGTGTTCACCTAAAGAAAACCCTAGAGTAAAATAATTAACAAAAACGAAAAGATTTGTATCCTAAGGACGCAAACATGTCTTCACCTACTTTACACCTGTCATTTTTCCTTCATGGTTATTAATATGACCACAACATAGCTCCAAATTAATAGTTTTTTATTTTCTTGGCATTGACATTCAATCAGACTTTGAAGTGATAATTTTTTTTATAATAAATTAAGAAAATGTCAATGCAACTGCAAACATGAAACGAAATATTGGCTCATGCTGATTTGCCTCCATCCTCTCACTTAATACTGTTATATAAATTTTATTTTCTTGTAAAATAAAACTCAAGGACTGACACAATGACTTATATAAATACAAAATATATTCTTAAAAATAAAAATGAAAAAAAACACTTGGATATCAATTAGCACAAATACATGCAAAGATGGAATGTGGTGGAGAATAAATGAAAGTTCATAAGATTCATCCTTAACTGTATGTAAAAGATGTAAGTTCAAATTTTAATGTACATTGGCACACACAATGACACAATTGATAATTTGTAAAAATATAAACAAGTGTGATGATGTCAACACCACATAGCACATGTGTGAAGAGGTGGTAGTTGGTGATGGTGGTGAATTTTTTTAATGATTGGATAATGTTTAAATCTTCTTCTTTAGTCATCTTTTTGCACGTGAGAAAAAATTTCATTACAACAAAGGCAAGTTCTATTATTGCCTCATGAGAACATACTATTATATGTCTCTATGAATACTAAGCAATTAATTATTTTTATAGCCATAAAGATATTTTTGTTCAGGAGTTTTTTTTTGCTAGGTGATGGTTTTTGACTAGAGTGTGGACCAATTTAGGACACAATCAGGGGCCTAGATCCCCATGTGATTTATTAACCAATTGAATATTATATACAAAATATTACCAGATGTATACCAACTATTTATAACAACAACCACCATTCCAACAACTGACCTTAGATACCTTTCTTGAGATTTGAACCTAGTTGGGGATTGAAACAACCATCCCACTTAACCAACTCACCCACATCTCATTAGCTTGTTCATAACAATGCCTTTAATGTAATTTTTTAATTCATTATCCATGGCTGAATTTCACTTTTAATTTCAATTCTTAACTAGAATGTTATTGAGTTTTATTTAATAGATAATTGATCATTCAATAGGACAATGCAAAAAAATAGTTTTAAGATATGGCAGATTAAGAGAAAAATGGATGTTGAACTGAAGCTAGAGAAAGTGCAAGGTGCACTTTTACACTAACAGTGGTTACTTTTTCTAAACCATCTTTCTACTATATGTAATGTGGGTTAATGCAATGGTTGATGGTTATTTATTTTAAGTGTTTAATAGTGGTGTGATTGGGATGTTTGTATAAACAAGTCAATGTTAGGTATCATATAAACGTAGTGGGGATTGTGACAAATAAATGTTTTTTTTTAAAAAATCCGGGCATTACCAACATCAAATTACCCATGACAACAACTTTTACCCAACCATGCCCCATTGGGATAGTTATATGTAGTATCTTTTTTTATATGAACTCTTAACATGTCTCTGGGGGATTTGAACTAAAGGATTCTCTAAAAAACCGTGACAATTATGTCTTAAAGACATCTCACTAGACAACTATTTGATATTTGATGATGTAAATTTTATATTAAATGAATTTGTGTCATAATGAGTTTAGTTTGATAAAAATAAAAAAATATTGTATGCCATATAACCGTAGTTTACCTAGCATAGTGTAGTTTATGCTGATAGGATTTGAACACTATTATGGGGTTCCACATGTTTATGGAATGATAAATTTATCATGGTGGCCCTTACAATTCAAATTAAATTTTTCATTTCTATTTTTTACAAAAAGAAATATGTTTTAGTGGATGTTATGCATCATGTTCTGAAGAATTTGTATTTATATATATGGTGATAAAAAAATAGACATGGTAGATTTATGTGAGTTTAGATAAAATTTGTCGTATTAAAAGCGGTGAAATTTTAAGCAAGCCATCCAAACTATAAAATTATATATATATATATATATATATATATATATATATATATATATATATATATATATATAATCAAATGTTTCCTTCTACTATGAACTACATTAACATTTGTAAGGTAATGTTAAATAAATAATTGTCATTTAAAAAATCAATGACAGGTAGGGTGGAACTATGCCCTACAATTCTTCTTCCAGCAGTGATAGTGAATGATTTTAATGTCAATGTGGAGGATTTACATTGGAGCCCATATAATTTTTTAGATGCCTTGCTTCAAATGACCACTCTATGCACCAAAAAAACATTGAAGATGTACTTGTTGTATGAAGCCCAAAAAAATAATGCAAATTGCAACCATAGGAATGTGTTTGTTTAATTTTTTTGATTGGTTATTCTAAATATTTGTATTTAAAGTTATTAGAAATTACATTTTTCCATCGGGAATATAAAAAATAAGCCAATCACAGTGTAGATAAATGTTATTTTAAAAATAAATATTTATTTATTTTTCCAAACTTTATGAAGTTATATTTTTTTAAGCCCTACATGGTTTTCGAAGCAAATTAATAGGTTTAAACAAAAACAACAGTACCATATACCCACAATAGGTACTAATAATGCCTTTCCAACTATATCATATGTTGTTTCTTGATGTCCTAAGTAAAGTTTTAACATTTGATTTTAAAACCAAGGTAAATAGTGTGTTCAAACAACATATCATCGTGCCTCAAATAATCAAAACATATACCACAACATATTTCTAAATATGGACCAAGGTTTAAATGTAATATGCATTAACCCTACTGCCTAAGTTTCGCTTCAAAATGCCTTGTTTGAAGTTTTTTTAATGTATATATCTATTTCTTAACTTGTCCATTTGTAAATTTTTTTTGATAGATATTAGGGTTGGTGAGACCCCTACTTGGATTGCTTTTGAATGGAGCTAAGAACCAAATTTAGGGCATAATCAAGGGGTCTAGTCCCTGAGAACCATTAAACCAACACAAATGGCCACCACCGACCACTAAAACTACTAAGTCAACTCTAACAACCACATCTAACCAATAAATGCCCCATGAGATTTTAACGTGGGTGGGATTGGGCACAACCAACCCACTTAACCAACCCTTGTACATCTCATTGGTAGCCGTTTGTAATTTTTGGTATCTATGTCATTATTGGAATGTTAGCACTATGAAAACAACAATGCAATACTAACCTTGAGAAATATTTCCACAAGTATAACTAGTATATACCCTTATTTATCCTTATCCCTTCAAGGTGCTTGTGGGGTCTAGAAATAGTGAATGCAAACCCTCATTTTGGAAAGCTATAAGACAAAAGATCAAATGTGAATAAGTTTGAGAAAGATAAACTTAGAATTGAGCTAAAAGTTAAATAAAATCAACTACAACAAGCATAGAATTTAGCCCCCACAATATAATTAAAGGATGACACTAATGTAGTGTGAGAAAACAAAAAATTATTTTCAAAATGAAGGTGGTGAAATTTTGCAATAACATAAGATTACATTTCTACATGGATAACATTTAATGTGAGATGAAATATAAATTACTACATGGTGAGATTCAAATCACATAATTGTTAAACTACTATTGAATCACATAAAATATAAGTTATTGACAAAAAATCAAGCTCAATCATATATGTATCTATCATGGTCATTTTTGAAGGCATCCAACATGATAAATTTATGCAACCATCACTTCAAAGTTCATATGAGTCAATGGGGCTAAAATAAAATGAAAATAATGAAAATTTGTTTTTAATCTATTGGTAGGACATGTGATGTAGAGGTTACATAATATTTTTTATTCATGAATGGCAACAAACAATATACACACCTTTCCCTCTGCATTTTCACCTAGCTCTGACTCATCTTTGCTCTTTGATGTCCTTCTTGTCTTTATTTCATTCATTATGCATTTGGATATTGCTAGACCTTCTAGCTCTATAATATGTCTACAAATATTTTCTCCTATCTCAAACACCCATGCTCTCTCTCGCCTTTACACTCCTCTCACTCACCTTGCTCTAGTATTTCACATCTTTCCCTCTATAACTCATACTTGAATTCCAAAGGTTCTTTGACTCAATCAATGGTACAATAGTGTTATTTCCTTATAATGGTTCTTGTAATATTATTAAAATCAAAATATTCTTATTATACCTTCCCTTCAACCTACAAAACCCCTCAATATAGTTATTATACTATTGACCACTTTTTCCTCTGTTACATGCCTAGTTAGTAGCCTTTTTTTAGGGTATTGGGCTTGGTACGGTTATGTACGACATTATTTTGGGAAAATAATTAGATTTTAAGTCAACCTCTATTATCAACTTACTCTTTATAAAGTTATAATCCCTAGTTCAATCATTATACCATTATTTTTTGCACTATTTGGTCTTTGTCTAGGTCCTTTGGGTTTCTCAACCCTACTTTTATACACAGTCAGTTATTCTAGTACGGATACATACCCTCTTGGCACATAAACTTAAAAATATAATATTACAATTCATCAACTATCTATTGACCATTTTATAGAATTTTTTATGGGTTAGTTCTCTCAGATAACTCATTTTTGTATTAAAACCCTAGACAGGGTTATTTGCATACAGACTAGACCTGAGAAGGAAAAGAATTATGTTTTGAGATTTTGTAATTGTTTCAAGTGGTCCAAATGGATGGTTAAAAGTTTTCCACCTTCTCTCCAACTTCTCTAGGGTTACTTAGGGTTTAAATATTCCTGGAACACTATAACCATCACTTAGTTTACTGTGTTATGTGCATTCTTAGACTGTAGGTTACTTACTCTTAATCTGGGAAGGGTTACACTATTTTCAAACACTCAAATACATTTCAAAATTATTTAAAATGATTGATCCAACAATACAAGACTTATTTATACCATTCTCATCTTGTGTAATCTTCTGTTGACGTCTCTCGACACAGTGTTAACATTATTCTATGTTGAATTATAGGTTTTACAACATAATATATGTAATTAATCTTAGAAAATAAATACCAATGCACAAAATATATTTAGTAGTAAAGTAACAATATATTACTAGTTTTCCAAACATTGTAAACAACCTTCATTTCTTTATCCTTACGGTCATTGCATACTCAGTTCTTGAATTGTTCAAAAACATAGAAAATAGGGTACAAGTTATTTATCCCACAACCAATCTCTAATAATTTGAATTTGTAATAGCCATCACTTTCATTGAAACACATATTATTCTTAGATACTATTAAGACCAAATTATCTCTTAATAATGTCTCTCTTTTATCATCTAAAACACACACAGGTCTTACAACATAGGGTTCATGTTACTCAAGGTCTAAAAACTTGACACTTCTCAAGAGCATTATCCAAAAAAAAAAAAAACTAAATTCTTTAACAAGCTTTAAAGACATTTACTATACATGCTAATTTCCACAAAATTTTCAAGGCCTTTCTTCACTCGGTTATTCTTCATCACCTATTTCACAGTCATTACATGGCATAAGTGCATGATAGTGACTACAACTTTATTTCAAGAACACAACATAAATCTTCTATATTCATTTTCTTGTGGGTTTACATATCAATCTCCCTCGGATCCAACCCCATATCCTTCCTCCAAAGACTCATAGAAAACATATAAATTTTCAACATTTTAAAAAGAAGCCTCTACATACCATCTTAGGGTAACTACCTCTATAGACAACTGACAAAACATAGTAATTACATTATAGATTCTTTGTTTAGGCCACCTTGTACGTGGCACACCTTTCTAGACCCACTTAAGAGATAACCATAACATTTTGTTCCCAATTAAATCACAAAACTCCACCTATGACTAATAATAAAATTTAAATTTCCAAAATGATGTTTTGGTAGGAAATCACAATATAGACTCAAATTTGAAATTGAAGACTACCTAAGGATTCTAACCACTACAAACACCTTCTAAATGACTCCTACTATCTATAATGACTCAAAATGAGAGACCATAGGGATGCCCATGCATCACCATGCAATAGAAAACCACACATATATCTACTATAAATCCATTGGCACAACAAAAATAGTTGGGATATGGAGCGTAAAAATAAATAGCTTAAACTAGACAAGCTTCAAAGATCTAAAAAAGATTTAAACACTGAAAAGAGGTTAGAGTTAAGGTAAAGGAAGGTAAACCTTCATAAATGTAATCCCATATTTCTAGAATGGAATAAATTTTGCATGTTTATAACAAAAAAGGGATGATTGTTAAGTGTCATAGTATTAATATATTCACTCACCCACACTACTATGCCTAGAATCCTAGCCAACTTTCTAACTAAAGTCTTGAGTAAAATTTTTAATAAATCACAATGTGCTTAAAAATCAACGGTAAATTCTCACAATCTACAGGACCATGTACACATATTACACACCTCTAGAATCTCTCAAGCCCAATAGTTTTTAAATTCCATTCATGAAAGTCCACAAAACCATTTAACTTCGATAACCTGAACATAAAATTTAACTTGGAATTTTCTTAACTAAAAAAGATGTCATAATTTTTTAAGGTTTATTACATCTTTTACAAATAAGCTAATATGTATCCAAAGTCTGATACCTATGATCTTTTGTATTTTAAAGACTTATTTACATGTATTATATACCTTTTAAAAAAATTGATTTCCTATCTAAGTGTCTACCATATCCCATTTACATTATTTTAAAGTTTTGATTGAATTTTTAAACCTTGTTCGCTCCTTCCACAAAGTTAAAACCATATCCTAAGGTAAAACTTTTATTTTAAAAATAAAAATAAAAAATTGTGCATATACTATAAGTAGGTAGACATGTTTGGTGATAAATTTCACATCTCAACTCCGTTTCTATTCCCTTTCAAACTAGTATAAATCTTTTTAAGTGAGCAATCCATCGGTGGGTGATAATTATTCTCAATAGGTGAGTTTTGGTGGAAAAGATTCTCAAAACACATTTCTTCACAACTACTCAAGTTTTAAATGGAACATGTTATACACTAGTAATGCATTTATATTTCATATACGATTGAGATAGGTGATCTACCTATTAGATGGATAAATCAAGCCATGTGAACATTAATAGTACATCATTCATAAGTACCTAAAAGTTTAAAATAAGACATTGGTCTTAAAAATGTGATATTTTGAGGTTCATCCTTTTGTCCTTCACATTACAAGTCCCTAGATAGAACCATTGTTATCATCCATTTCAAAAATTAGGGATAATGCCTTCGATTTCACACCCCTAAAAAATTAGAGTACAATTTACGATCAAATGGTTTTTAGTTTCAACTTAGAACACCAAAAATTCATGGATGTCTCCTCCATCATGAATAAATTCTCCAAATGGACCAATTTTTCAACTCCCAGTTTGTTTGAAGATGTCTTATGTGGGGACCTAATTTAAAATGGGAATGTACAACATTTGCATCATGGATCAAAGATCAAGTGTTTTTTAGGGTAGTGACAAAGTGTTTGTGCTATGAATTTGGAAACTTATCACTTAATGGACAAGGCTTAGTGAGATTGCTTGGCACTCTATTTTTCATTATGAAGGATCCATGTGTCATGGAATGTCTTATTCATCTAAAATGATATAATTGTAAGTAAAGACATGGTTGTGTCTAATATGTCAAAAATAATGTGTCTCGTTTATGTTATGTGGGTCTATGTCAAAATATGGGTTACTTTTGCACAATGATTCAATTTAACTATTTTAGAATTAATTATTTTATTTAGTGTGAAAAAATCATAAAAAAATGTATATGTCATGTCATGTATTAATCATTTGAAAAGTTCCCTCAGATATATAAAATTGATAAAATGGGTTAAGTTGAGTCTAGTCAATTTGAGGTTAAAAGTAGGTATACAACTCATTATACAATGTAAAAGGTAAAAAATAGATGAAATCAATTTTAATATGGCTCTTATTTTTCTTTTTACCTCTAAAGGAACTCAATGTTTCATAAAATGCATACACCCAGTCATATTGTAAGACGGTATGCACTTATTATTTCCACTTCCTTACAACTTTGGATATGCCTTTAAGGGGTTTATTTTCATCACTTGATGTTTCTTCACTCAAATTGGGTGCTCAAGTTATGCATGTTAAATATGTGTCAATATTGTTATTGTCAAGTATTGAAGACCAAATTTTAGTATCTACAAGTGCCCCCCTTTTATTTTAGTATTAGAATTGTTAGACTAAAAGGATAGAATATACTTGAGTGTGTACAACACACTTTGAATTTTTAGAGATACGCTCCATGGAATCTATAATGAGAATGAAGTATTCAATGTCCATATGTGAAATATGAAAATTGAATTTAAAAATCGAAAGAGAAAAGGTTAGAGTACACTTAGGTGTTGGATAAATCCATGTTGCCCTTGAAACATGTTGAAGATGATGTTTCCTTGTGGAAGCATTGGATGGTTAGAGTAACAAAATTTTATAACTATTCAAGATCCTACGTTTGGAAGGAAACATGTCCCAAACCTCATGAATATGGGGATAAGTACACAATGTACTAACCTAAGTAAATGTAGGAAAGAGATATAGAGAACCAATCAAACAAGGTTCACTCAAAATGAATCAACCACTATAGACAGTTTATAGATTCAAATGTAAATTTTCTCTCTAGTTTGATCTATGTGAAAGAAAAAAAACATGATCGAAATGGAATGCACAAATTTCATGCCCCCATCCTATACTCAAGTTTGATTGTCTAGTTTTTCTCAATGTAGGCATGATCAAAATAGAATGGACATTATTCATGACCCCATCATGGTTGTAGATCTGATAAGTGTGAAGTGGAATGACAACCATTTGCCATTAAATTGTAATAGTGTTGTTTTGTGTATGTGTATGAACCAATGTCATGACCCCCAAATATGTATGCTAAATTGAGAATGTAAGAACCCCTTTAGGGTACACTCAAAAATGGCAATTTAAAAAAATATCCCAAAGGTTTTTGTAACTGTTCCAAATTTTAACATGCATTTTTAATTACAAATAATAAGAAGCAATTACAAAAGTACAATTAAATTATACTAACATCAACTTCGGTTAAATTTAATGATGCCTATCATTAATTCATTAATACTATTTTTTTTTAATAAAAAGGGGGTAAAAACTTTATTAATACTTAAAACAACAGATTACAAACACACCATATAAAACAAAGACCAAAAAAACCAAAACAAAGCCTCACGCCTCAACACCACTTGCATCTTCAACAAGAATGGATTGCATCTCCTGACGCAACTCACAAGATAAGTGTTCCCACTCATCCACCTTACGATCATCTCCTCCAATCGACGCCCATTTGGCCAAGCAGTCCACTGCCCTATTCCACTCCCTTGGAATATAGGCAAAAGAAATAGAATCCATTAAAGAACTGACCTACAATATCTGTTGAACTATCATGGCCAGTTGCCAGCTAACCTCATATATTTTCCTCTCCATGAGAAAATGAATCAGAAATTGAGAATCCACTTCACAAATCACCTGCCTCCACCCTAAAGCATAGGCCCACTTCAGGGCATAGAGGATAGCCTGCCCTTCCATCCGATTAACGGT
Source organism: Torreya grandis (assembly GCA_037957365.1). Classification (NCBI taxonomy): domain Eukaryota; kingdom Viridiplantae; phylum Streptophyta; class Pinopsida; order Cupressales; family Taxaceae; genus Torreya; species Torreya grandis. Next base: position 2,719,025 of record JARHVA010000182.1, read on the forward strand.
CTGAACTCCTTGATATGTCAAAAAAATGAAAATCACCGATCCCAAAGAATCCCTGCCGATCCCACCTATCCCAGCTGATCCTGGGTTGCCCTTGGAAGATCCATCCATGTTAATTTTCAAGAGACTAGCGGGCAGGGGCAGCCACTTCCCTAGCCGATGGACTCTCTGCTTCCCCCGTTGAATCCTCTTGATGCATGCTGAAACTGATGAAAGCCCCTGAATACCAAACCTATCCATCATCTCAATTTCCCCCCTCATCAATGACAGATTGACTTCACTTTTTGCTTCAATAGACTCCTGGATCATCCCTTTAATTCTATTCCAAACTTGTAGAATCTCCATCTTCTCATCCTGAAAAATCTTGCAGTTTCATTCCAGCCATACCTACCACAACAAGAAAATGGGGCCCATGTACCACGCATCCTACATAAAAGGGGTCAGAGAGGGAGGCTGACCCAATCTAGCCCAGAAATTAGCTAAGGACTCTACATGAATACACTAGCTCCGCCACATGTCCCACCAAAAATGCCATAACTGCATAGTGAAAGACTAGTAAAAGAAAAGGTGGGAGGAATCCTCCTCCTCAGCATAGAAGAGGCTGCACCTAAAAGGGCCACCAAAGCCCTGATTCCAGATATTATCCGAGGTAAGACATCTATTTCAAGCCAAAGTCTAGATAAAACAATTACATTTTGGCTAGGATAATTCGTTCCATACTTTCTTCCACCACTGGACCTCCTCCCTACCCTCATACTACTGAGATAACAATGCCTGATAGCCGGAGGACACAGTATAATTCCCCTTTAGATATGGAGACCAAGCTAACTCATCACCATCCATGAGAGTGTTTCAGCTATGTTTAGACAAAATATACTGCAATTCTGTGCACTCCTCCTCCATGCCAACAATCAACAATTCCTCAAGGGTCTTCCATCTGGCATCCTGCAGCTGCCCCTGAAGGGCCCACGATTTGTAGTCAGTCACCCTTGTCCATCCTGCATCGCAGAACCTCTAGGATAGAGTACAAAGCTGAGGATATTAGACAAGAAGGGGAGGGTAACCATCCCATGAATTGTGCTAGAACTAAGCTTCGACCCCACTCTTGCAAATCTAAAAAAGGCCCCTCTTAATCAATGCAACCCCTTTCTTGAGGGTCGCCCAAATCACTGAGCCTTTGCCTGACAAATCATATCGAGGGATGTCCTTTCAGGGGACCTCAAAGAAGTACTTGTGGGATAATATTCTAGCCCAAACCCGCTCCTACTCCATGCACCAATGCCAGTATAATTTGGCTGCCAAAGCAATACCAGAGAACACAGATTGCCTTAATCCTAGACCGCCATATCTCTTTGGGCTGCAAACTGCCTCCCACTTTATAAGACTCCACTTGGTAGAAGACAAATTACCAACCCACAAAAATTGTCTTGTGAGGGAATCTAGGTCCCTGACGAAGCTCATCATAGCCACCTTTATCATGCACCTATAAATAGGGAGCGCATGCACCACTGATTGAATCGATTGTACCTTACCAGCAAAAGATAACTAGCGATGGGTCCAATGATTCACTTTATCCCAAAACTTATCCAAAATTGCCATCCAAGACTCCTTAGACTACTGGTCGACAAAAATTGGAATCCCAAGGTAAAGCAATGGGAGATTCCCAATTTGAAACCTGAGGGTATGAGCCACTCTTCTTTGTATGGAGAGAGGGGTATTAAAGAAAAAGATAGAGGACTTACCCTCATTAATTACCTGACCAGATGCGGCAAGGAAGGAGTCCAAGCTTTTGTGGATGTTAGACACCTCCCTCATGGTAGCCATGCCCATCAGTGCCACATCGTCTACAAACTGGAGGTGGGATTGAATTGGAAGACCTCCACCCCAATGCCAACCCTGAATAGCTCCATCCTCCACCCTTCTTTTGATCAACTGACCCAAACCCTCTGCCAATAGAAGAAACAAATAGGGAGATAGAGGATCCCCTTGTCGTAGCCCACAAGAAGCCCCAAAGAGATTAGAGTGCTCACTGTTGATCAAAATAGAAAAAGAGGTCGAGTTCACACAACTCATAACCCACTTTATCCAGTCCTCCTCAAAACTGAAGGCACCCAAGATCTTCTGGAGGAAAGCCCACCAAACTCTATCATAGGCCTTGGACATATCTAATTTGATAAACATCACCTTATCATTAGATTGAAACATGGAGTGGATAGTCTCTGTTGCCACCACCACCCCATCCAAAATTTGTCTGCCCTCCACAAAGCCTCCTTGCTCCTTAGAAATAAGCACAGGAAACCACTTCTTTAACCTCTTAGTGATCAGCTTAGAAATAATTTTGTAAGTAACATTGCATAGGGAAATGGGCCAAAAAAGACTCAACTAGTCAGCGCCCTCCCCCTTGGGGATGAGAGCCAAAAAAGGTGTTCATAACCCGAAGCATTTATTTGTTCATCTGAGACTCTTGAACCACGGCCAATAAGTCTGAATTGATGATATCCCAAAATTCCTAGAAGAACTCAATCAAGAAACCATCTAGGTCAGGTGCCTTACCTTTCAGCATCATGAAAACAATTCTTTTTAACTCCTCCATAGATATATCCTTCATCAGATGCTCCCGCATGTCCCTGGTCACCAAAGAAGGAATGCAGGAAAGGACCAGAGCCTCGGTCGTTGGGTCCCCCTACGCTTCTTCCTTAAAAAGAGAGGTAAAATGCCTCACTGCTTCATTGTGGATCCCCTGCATAGAAGAGATAGTCTCCCCGCTGTCCGCCACCAAGGAAGTAATCACATTACCATGCTGTCTAACACAGATCGAGTTAAAAAAGAAGACAGTATTTTTATCCCCTTCTTGGAGCCAGTCAATTTGGGCCTTCTATTTCCAAAAGATCTCCTCTCTTAGTTCCCATTCCTACAGCATTTTAGAGCCTTGGCTTCCTCCCTCAACAAGAGCTCATTCATCCCTTCTCCCTAATGACTCTAGTAATGGCGTTCAGCTCCCGTTGAGCCTCATTTTTTTTGTGGAAGATATTTTCAAAACTCTACCGATTCCACCTCTTAAGCTGGTATTTAATGAATTGTAGAAGCTTAGTGAAGGTGTACATTGTTGTCCCAGCAACATGCCTGCCATTCCTCCACCAATTCGCCACACGCCCAAACAGGTTCGGATCCCTTAACCACATAAGCTGAAACTTGAACGATAATTTTTGCAGACTACAAGCTAAAGATATTGTCAATTTAATGGGCTAGTGATCTGACCCTCTCCAATCCAATATTTCCATGCTAGACCTCCACAACCCCCCCACCCAATAGCAGGAGGTCAAGAAATGATCCAGGCACTCAGCAATGCACCTGTCCCCCAGCCTTCTGTTATTCTAGGTAAAGCGTCCATTGCCTGGCTTGATATCCACCAGGTTGAGATCTGTAATATGATCCCAGAGCAATAAAGAAGATGGCTCTAGCCTTGCGTTACCTCCTATTTTCTCAGTTAAATTCAAAATAGCATTGAAGTCCCCACCAACAATCTAAGGCAGGTAAGGAAAGAATCAACACACAAGGTGGAGATTTTTCCAAACCAGGAGCTTACCTTGGAAGTCCATAGGAGCGTAGATGTTGGAGAAAAGGACAGATTCCCCTGACTCATTGCACATGGCCACCATAGATAGAGAAGACTTGAAGGAGATCTAAGACACTGGTTGGATCTTTCGTGGGTTCCAAAAACATGCCACACCCCCTGAAGACCCTTGAGCACTAGTGCACTGATATAGACCCTACCTCCAAATCTTAGGTGCAATACTCATCATATCATCCACTGAGACCTTCGTCTCTTGTAGAAAAAGAACATCTGGAACTTGGCCTCTAACTAATTCTCGAACAGCCTTTTGTCTAGGGTCGCTGTTCAGGCCCCTTACATTCCATGAAATGATGATCATTTTAGAGGAGATAAAAAGTGGGAGTCAAGGGTCTTAACATCACTTGACTCAACCAAGGTCTCCCCAATCATCTTAATTTTTTCAATGTCCTTATTGCGCCCCATTTTAACACTTTTTTCCGTCATTTCCTTCTTCCCCTCCTTCTGAAGATTGCCCAAGTGAGGGGAAAATTTCCCACGCTTATCCAATTTAGCCACCGCTGTCCTTGCTTTGAGGTCCTCGTCCTCAACATTCATTAATACTATTTCAAGTACACATTCAAATATCATTTATTCTTGTATAGTAATTATCTAGTTGTTTAATAAGGAAATGTAAACATTCATAAATCATATTTCAAAGTACAATATGAGATAATGGCTCAATTATAGTTACATTGTTCATAGTCATCATAATTACATCTTTTGCAATAACACTTCATGTGAATACATCTTTTCCAAAATAAATACAATACAATGTAATTATACATAGTCAACAAGTTGTCTTTTTAATACAATCAGTGAGAAAGTAGGAGATCATTATTGAAGTTGGTAGAAATTGTATAAGATACAGAAATGAAGAGTATCATAGAGGGATTTACCTCCAACCACATAGCCTTTCAAATTCCCAACTCTAATCAACTAAGAGTGGCCCTACCCTTCACAAGAAGGATAGATGCAAATCTAATAAAAATAAAGAGGTCAATGTATAAGTGGGTCAATACCAAAGCTACTCCATGCAGCATGATGTAAGTATGACAATGAATTGAGATAGGAATAAGTACATTCCTAATGTATACTTCCTATATACATTGTTTATGGCCATAAGTATAAATTTAACAAGACCCTTTGTCGCATCTAAATTCAATAATATGTTGAGTCATAGTGAGACTATTTAGGATTTCTCCCATCACTTAGAACTCACATCCCAAAATTCATAACTCAATCCCTAACTTTCCCCAACCTACCCATCTAAACAATAGTTTGGCATCAAATGATCTCTAGTAAAAAAAAAACAATTATGATCTTAGAAAAACATGAGTGAAATAATGTTTTGCACGAGTGTACCATACCACCCACATAAGATGTTATCTCATTCACAATTCAAAAAAGCATCACACAAACAATATATGAATTTAATTCAACTAAAATATAAACTTTTAGTCTACAGATTATGAAAAGGTCATAGATAATAAACCTTGTTTGACAAACTACCTAATAAGACTTAATAGAGAGTTTTGTAAAAAATGATTTCAAGTTTATGTCTTAGATTTTGAATTGTCACCCATTGTGATGAGTTAAATGTATAGGAGCATGTGCATCTAGTAAAATCTATTTATTTACATCATTGAGCATATACATATAGTTGACTAGTCATCACTTTTAACAAGAGATACGAACAAGTTTGGGACACATATGGGACCCAAATTTCTAAAAGATTACCATATCAACAATCAATAAACTTGAAAATAAAATATACGACCACAATTGACCTCATGATTACCAGACTTATAGGTAACAAGCCTCAAATATGCAACATACAACCACAACCAGCCTCACATACCCATCGATATTTGTATTGAGTGGGGTTGGAAGTATCATTAGCTACACATGATTTATTTTATAATTTAATATTTATGATTACTAATCAAATTTTGTATTTAACCAAATTTAATAGATATAACATATGTTGGCAACTTGAACATGTGGTCTCGCTATAAGGACTAAGTCAATATTGTATGTACATGTGTACCCGCATATCCTGTGTAACACTAAAGTACCATGAAATTCATAAGTGTATGTAAAAAATATGTTATCTACCAAACATGTGACAAATAAAATGTGTAAGAACATAAATTAAACATCATGTCATTCTCATGTCATGATTTTGGATTTTCTGAATATTTAAATGTTTTTGCCTTTTTCTTAGTATTTGATTTTTTCATATTTTGGAATGTTTGAAATTTAGCAAAGCTATCCAATGATTGTCTCCATGGGAGGAACATGGGAAGTGCTTGAATCAACTTTTAAATAAATATTTACTACTTTGTTTGCTTGTTTTAAAGGAGCTTCCTCTCATGAAAGGTTAATAATCTCACATTCATGCTCAAAGTTAACATAGTCATGATCTATACTCAATCTTTCCCCCAATCATATCATGATCTTCCTAGTCATGTATTGTATTGATCCAATGCAGGCTTAATGTGCAATATAATAGAACATGCTTTGAGCCCAATATTACTATTCACTCAAAAGATCCAATGTAGCATTGAGGTCCAATAATATTACCCAAGTTTTGGTTGTTATGCCCAAGATATTAGAGAAGTGTCATAGTGCATATATTAACTTTATAGAAGTTTGTATTCTCAACATCAATACATTTCCTATCATCGATGTATGGGCTAAGAATCAAAAGCTCTAAATTTAACAAACAAAAATAGATTATTCATCCACTCAATAGAACTAGAAAAACCCCATAACATTTTAAAAATAGATCCGTTTTGATCCAAAAATTAGTGAATCAAAGATTAACACTAATATAGGAAACCTTATCGGGGGAATAAGTATGAAACCTTAGAGCAATTTTTTTTTTTAAAAATTTAAATAGAGGGAAAAGGAAAATTAAAAGTAGTGTTAGAAAAGAAAACCGTAAAGTTGAAATCTAAAACTCTAAAGAAAAACTTAAGATTTTGTAGTGTTCAAAATATATAAAAGTTCGTTAATATATTTTACTTTGATTTAAATTAATGAGTAAGATTAATCTAATTAAAAATTTGAAAGAGAAATCCAAATAATAGATATGACATTCAAATATACAATCTGAATATAATTAATTGACAATTTAATTTTCTGATTTATTTAAAACATATATTAAATATAAAAAAAGTACTAAAGATTTTCTGATTGATTATATAAGTGTAACTATGTTATGGAATTTAAAAACCTAATATGATTTCTCGTTCAAACCTAAATTAAGTGTAAAGTAAATGTATTACATTTTGGTGTAAAACCACTTTTCTTCCTTAGATCAGAGATATATTAGTATTACTATGGATGGGATTGTATTAGTTTGTAGAGATCATCTGCAATTCCAAATCCAAGCATGCGCATCATATCGCGCGTCTTCACCACAGGCTTTGCAATATTCTGGCGATTGAGCCACGCATACACTATGAACAGCTTTTTCATGGCGAACAACTCCAACGCCTCTGGATTGAACACCACCCCCTGCCTCCTGCTCATCTGCAAAGCCAATCTCAATTAATTTCACCAGATGAGATTTGGACCAAAAAGCATTGGCATCGATAATGATTTGATTTCACTTAAGTTCACCTGATGAGGAACAAGCATTGCAGCATATCTCGCAAGCTCTCCTGCTCTCCAGTCCAATACAATCGGCATCCACGGGTATACTGCATCTAGTCTTACAAACCATAGCCTTATGTCAGGGAATTCTGACAGCTCGCGAGGATCATGCGGATCGTCTCTTTCATAATTTATCACAAACCCAACCCTTCGATCTAAAAGAAGCTTTGCGATATAATCATCTGGAGGAGGAGGAGGAGGAATAAGAATATGAATTAGTTTAATTGAATCGTATAAATTTGGAGAGAAACTTGAGCTTCACCTGTTCCTGTTGCGACAAGTGCATGGACAGGAGATAAATCAAGGCGTCTGATCATATCTTTATTGATCACAATGTCCATGCGCCCTTCCGTTGGCGGTGCTGGCGCTTCAACTTCAGCAATTTCTGCAATTACATCCAAAAAAAAGAAAAATTAATTAGAATTCATCTAAATAGTCTGTTTAACCCTGTGAATTGCTTACCTTGATCGTCATACATAGGAAAATCGATGTTTCCCTGAGGATTGAAGGCAACCATGGGAGTTACTTGATTTCTGTTGGATCCGAGACGAACAAATAGCTTCCAATTTCTGTATCTGTGCAAGACAAGGGATGGAGATGGAGATGGAGATGGAGATGCAAGAGCAAGAGGAGGTAACCGCAGCGCCATAACCATTCTTAACCCCATACATCTTATCTATCCACTTTATAGCTTTCAGATACGACCTCCGCATTGCCTCAAATTCATCCCCACGCTTGCTTCCTTTTTATCACTTCCATCATGGCTTTTATTTGCATTATTAAGCATATATATATTTTGATGAATCACGTTTTATTCATTGATTTTTAGTTAGAGTTAAAAGATTGAGGGGTATCCATTCTGTTAAAGTTACTCAGAACATAATTTTGATTTCATCTTTTTTCACGTGTCTAGGTTTTCTAGCAGCAAGAAATGACTCTAGTGATTACTAGATTTATGCCCAACAAGCCTCGAATATGTAACATATGGCCACAACCAGCGTCATATACCCATCAATATTTACACTAGGTGGAGTTGGAAACATCCAAGCCACTTTACTAACTCACTCATATCTCATCGACCATCATTGAACATATTTGAAAGAGGGAAAAAAAATTAAATTGAACACCTCTAAGTAGAATTCTTATGCAACTATATTTGCACTTTTGTTTATATTATTGATAGAATGAACATGCCTCAATTTCAAATTTCTTGCTAAAATTTCTAATGTATTTCTAAGTACTTCAATTAATACTTTAATAAGATGTGTCAAGTTTGTATAATATATTAATTTATAAAATTAATAATTATGTAATTTATAATATACTAGCATAGTTATTTATACAATGTAAAAAGTAAAACTAGTGTTAATATGGGTATTGCCACTTTTTACCTTTTTTTTAATAAGATAAAATGTAAAATATAGATGTGAAACGATGTCGATCCCCATCTATGAAGTTGCGTAATTTGAAAATTGAAATTACAATAGTTAAAATCTTTAAATTTAGTAATTATTTACATAAAAACTATTTCAAATTAATTATCTTAAATTTTTTTATACTTTACAATTAAAATAAAAATAATTTAAAACTCATATATATTATATGATTTATAGATTTATGAAGATTAAATATATCTGTGATTGTTCTTACAATCATATTTTTTTATGATTAATAATATATGAGTATGAGAGTTATATACAACGAGGTTTGAGTAGATGTAAATGTTAAATTAAATATATTCATACATTTTCCTATCTCAATGTACCCCTCCATATCTCAATGTTGATAATTGAGGAAGGCGCCTTGGATTTATAGATAAACCTTCACTTGGTTTCATTTAATATGCCAAATTAATGGTTGTTTGGGGGAACTAAAAATGGTTGGCATAGTTTCAAAAAATTAAAAACTCCTTAGTTCAATTATGGCTCAACCCTTGTGGGGAAAAGAAATAGAGAGTCTTCAACCTCGTGCATTAATTTCTAGTTGGCCCTGATGCATTTTGTTTTTATTCACTAAATTAATCATTTTAGCCATAATATTTATTAAATACTATAATTAGATTTTCAACCTTGTAAATTTCAATGAAAATATAAAAATGATCATTAAAACTTAGCATTGTTTTTTGTAAAACTACTTTTAGATTATAACTAATCTATTGATATCATTTATGGGTTTCATACTTTTCGAAATTAGTGTTCTTAAAAAATTTTAAGCTTGAAATTTTATTATGAAATGGGGAAGACATCATATTTTGACTGACATTGTATTTTTGAGAAAAAAATTTAAAATGTAAATTTAAAAAGGAGTTTATTTTTATAAAATTTATAGATATTTTTCAAGCAGGGTTTTGTTAAATAGATTTTATTTAATTATTTATGTTGATTAAATTTTGGTTTTATGGTACTGTAATTGTAAAAATAGTTATAGATGTTATAGAGATTATTTAGGAGCAGGGATGCAATGAAACGGTTTTATGGATTTTAAAAACTATAAATTTTATCCCTGCAGAAGAAATCTAGGAAGTTTAAATGTAAAACTAAATTAAAAAAATATTTATAGAATACTTTTTAGTGATTTAAAATGCTTAAAATTTCTCTGCAGGCGCTGCAAATTCTTACCCCTAACTACTACCCATCTCTAGAAATCTCTCCTATGCAGTGGTCATTCTTATTTTTCAAGGAAAGATTATATTTTTTGCAGTTCAATGGATTTACACTTACATGGGACCACCTGCAACTGCAAAATAGTTGCAGTTACCCTCTCCATGAGACCACCCTTTTAAAGTTAAGTGATCTTTGCCACATATCGATGCTAGATAACCACAAGGTTCAAATGAGGAGGAATAAAATAATTATTAAGCTTTAACACAAGAGTTAGCTAGTAACAATCATTAGCTACACATGATTTATTTTATAATTTAATATTTATGATCACTAACTAAATTTTTATTTAACCAACTTTAATGAATATAATATACGTTGACAACTTGAACATGTGGTTTGGCTATGACAGTTAATTCAATGTTGCAAGGAGAACAAATGTCTATTACATTCAATAAAATCTAAACAAATGGAAATTAATGTTGTGGAAATGACATATGGGCGAGGTTAAGAGTTTGCAACCAAGGTTAGTGATACACGCTTGCGGTGTCCTTTTTCAAAAAAGAGGAGAAGTTATTGTATCCCACATCATAGAAGGATATAACCTATAATAGTGAAAACTATTGAACAACATGCCCCCAATGTGACCATTGGGTAGGGGGAAAACCAACATCTATGTGTCCATGTGTAAATTATATGTCCTATGTAACACTAAAATACCATAAAATACATGTGTGTATATAAAAACTTGTCATCTACCAAACACATGATAAATAAAATATGTAAGAATGTAAATTAGAATAATCTCATTCTCACGTTATAATTTTATATTTTTTTTAATATTTAAATGTTTTTATTATTTTATTTTTTCATATGTTAGAATGTTTGAAATTTATAAAATCTAACCAATGATCGTGTCCATGGGAGGAACATGGCAAGTGCTTGCATCAACTTTTAAATAAATATTTACTACTTTGTTTGCTTGTTCTTGAGGAGCTTCCTCTCGTGAAAGGTTAATAATCACACATTCATGCTCAAAATTAACATAGTCATGATCTCTACCCAATCTTCCCCCATTCATATCATGATCTTCCTAGGCATGTATTGTATTGATCCAAGGTAGGTTTAATGTGAAATATAATAGAACATGTTTTGAGCCCAATATCACTATTCACTCAAAAGATCCAATGTAGCACTGAGGTCCAATAATATTACCTAAGTGTTGGTTGTTATGCCCAAGATAGTGGAAAAGTGTCTTGCTGTATATATTAACTTTATAGAAGTTTGAATTCTCAACATTAATACATTTCTTACCATTGATGTATGGCTTCAAAATCAAAGGCTCTAAATTTGGCAAACAAAAATAGGTTATTCATCCACTTAATACAACTAGAAAAACCCCAGAGCATTTAAAAAATAGATCCCTTTTGATCCAAAAATTAGTTCAAATCAAATAATAACACTAATATAGGAAATCCTAATATGAGAATGAGTATGAAACCCTAGGGCAAAATATATATTTTAATTTGAATAGAGGGGAAAGGAAAATTAAAAATCATGTTTGAAAATAAAATCCTAACGTTGAAATCTAAAACCCTAAAAAAAACTTAGGGTTTTGTAATGTTCAAAAAATATAAAGGTTCACCAATATGTTTTACCCTGATTTGGATTAATGGGTAAGATTAATCTAATTAAGATAGAAATTTGAGAGAGAATTCAAATCAATAGATATGGAATTCAAACATATAATTTGAATGTAACTAATTGACAATTAAATCTTCTGATTTGATTAGGTCATGTGCTAAATATGGAAAGTACTAAATATATCATGATACAAGTTAGATCTTTTGGTTGATTATTTGACTATGACTATGTCATGGAATTGGAAAATAGGGATAAACACACCTTTGGTTCACCCAATTTAATAACTAATATGTTGCTTACGTTGGGTTAGTTCCATAAGATCGGGTCAATATCAGTGGGTGATTTAACCTGTTGGTCAGAAATGCCATTTATAGAAATGTGGCATAATGATTGTATACTAATCTATAATTATCTTTACTTTCTATGTATTTATGATCTCAAACCTTGATGACGTGCACATATCCATAAATTATCCTCTTTTACCTTAAAACCTTAAATGTGTTTTTGAGGGCTAAATACCTACAAAAATGGGAGGAAGTGTAATGAGATGAATTGACCCCAATCATCTCTATCTAATGATTTACCATTGCCTACATTTTTAATTCTCTGAGGAAAATAAAGCTACACATAGCTATGCCACATAGTGTGATTGTGCAATTGTGCTCCTTCGTTATGTGAATGCAACTAATGATTGCATTTAGTACTTGATAATGCTTGATTTGACTTGGTTACTAAGTGATTTAGAAATTGACTATGAATACTCCTAGTGAATAAATTGGGAAGAATAAGAAAGATTTTATCAATGTGCAATAGTGTATAGATGTGCAATAGATATATGCGAGATGAGTGCTAGATAGATACCATGTGATTATAAATGAGGCCTTGATTTGTTTAAATAAGGATCCTTTTGAATAATTCATCATGCCAATGGAATGCTAGATTTATGGGTTGACCTTGAGGTTTGATTTTTAAAAAAATATATGGTGCTAAGAGTAGGATGATTCTAACCAGTGTGGATCATTTTGATGGGCAATAATGATTGTAACCATCATAATTGACTTGTGTACAAGTGGATAACTCTAAGAGTTTGGAGACATTTGTGTAGGATATTTGGTAGGTTTGAAATAGATAGTGAGGCTCCCATAGGTGTATAATAGCAGAATGAAAAGGTTAACTCAAAATAACATGAAAGTGTGAGAAGATGTAAAATGTATACCTTATTTGGGTGCTCAACTCATACGTGTCAAATGTGTGTCAATCTTATCTTTGAAAACTAATAAAGACCAAATTTTAGTATCTATAGAAGGCTTTGCCTAATGTATCTTTTATTTAGGTGACTCCTCCATGCACGACTAAGTAGTGGTGGCACTACACATAGTGATAACAACATTGTGGTCTTGAGTAGCTTTGCCCTCTCTCCTTAGTCACCCACCGATCTCCTCAACACATAAAGCATATCAATTGTTACCTCTTCTTAGATTTTTTTTCTTTTGCATCAAATTTGTATAAAGTATAGGGCATTGTTCAAGTCTATTCTCATCTCAACAATACCCAAAATTAGGAACTTTGGACAACCTCTTTGGTTGTGTTTTAGTGAACCACACTTATAGCATGTGTGTGAAGGGAATCATTTTCCACCATGTCACTACTTCATCATTGGCAGGGACATTATCCACCATAGTATCCTTGAACTTGGTTTGAAGGGATAATTATAATTTGACATGCTTCTTATTCATGTACTTCATGGATTTCATCTATCATCTAACAATCCTTAGTATTATGGGTGGAGGTCTCACATATTTTACAATATAAGGAGACCTTAGTTTGTGTTTACCTACGACATAATTTCATGTGTTCCTTTTGATCATGGAGCCATTGAAGACCCCTAACCTTGATTTGTTTCCCAAGGGCTAAGGGAAAAAGAAAGAAGAAGGGAAACACTTTGGGTTTCTTAATATCATTTGTAAAAGTACTTTATTATTAAAAAATTCACTTAAGTTATGGTATTTTAAGGTTCATGGGCACCTAATCCACTTAATTATATTATAAAGAGTGTTCTTTTTATAATTTTAAAAAGGTCTTCCTCAAATTAGGATGCACCCCTTTCGGGGAGAGTATAAAGGCAAGTGAGGGATCGTGTGAAAGGGTTATGCAATTTATTATATTCAAATTTTATGGTCTAAGCACGAAATGCTTAACCAAGGACTTGAAGATGAAACCCTTCAATGCAAATAATGCATTGGGAATGAAAACCCTTATTCCTCATTTGTGGGAAACATTATTTAGAGGTTACCATTGAGCCTAATATTCAAAAAAAATACAAAAAGTTGAAGATTGATGACTTAATTTTGCGAGTTATTAGTTGCCATAGGAGATTGGAGACTAGGGTTGGAGGCCCTAAAATTCTATTTTTCATGTTGAAGACCTCTACTTGTAAGGATACGTTGTATTTAGGGATGGAAACATTTGATTTCAACATTGGGTGATTTGATCGGACATTGTTTGTAAAGGTTTTATAAGCTATTTCAAGCCTAAACATTATTCTAAATTTTCTATAGTTATTTATTCATTTATTCTTGATTTTGTTTTGAAGGTCATTTTGGACCTCAAGTATGTATATAAATTATAATAATATTGTTGTGATTATTCAATGATATTTTAACATTTCTCAACATCATATTTCCATGTGAAAGACATTTATTACAACCAATAATATTCTATAATTTCTGGCAATTTTCTAAATATAAATTGGATGGTTTTGAGCATAAGTACATCAAAAAGAAGGGCTATTCATTTTCAGACTTTGGATGCCTAGGGTTTGAAGGTGAATTTCCATTTTGAAGGGGATAATATTGATTGTAGGGTTTCCTACTTGGTTTGTAGGGTTTGTCATATTTTTATGCTAATTTTGAGGGGTTTTTTATAGCTAGGGTTTTTTGTATAAAATCAATATTTGGCTAGGGTTTTTCAAGAATTAAAGAATTCAAGGTTTTGTCCTATTTTGGGATATTTCACATAATGAACAACTATGCACATCGTGCTCTTCATGGAAAATCAAATAAGACTAAAACAGTGCCTTAACACAATGCCAAGGACAATTATTTTTGTTGTGGCTTCCACTTCACAATATGTGCACCATAATTGTTTATAGGTGCAATGCACATTGTTGGTGGTCAATTTTTGAAATTATAGGACCATTGAGGTAATTTGCACCTCTATGATGGACTAATCCTAATATCCACAATTTTGACTATTTTAAGCCTTAGTGTCAGTTTTAAAGCCTCTAAAGGATTTTTAAAGGTTTTCATAAACATGATGCACCTAAAAAGTAGTAATAAGCCTAGAAAAAATTACTACATATGCTGAATTTGGTGGATATCATACTTGAGTTTATAAATTAAGGTCTTCAACCTAACATCATATGTGCATATTCTCTTAGTTATTTTCATGGTTGATCTTTTTCAACACATAGATGTTATATTGTTTAAATTTTAGAATGTCAAATTCCTTTAAGAAGGCCTCCTTTAGTTAATCATAGTCAACAATTCCCTAGTTTAGATCATACTTTTGATACCAGGGCTGTGTGCAGTCTAAAAATGTAGTTTAAAACTAACTTAATTTCCTCTCAGGAGTGGTTACCCCTTGAGCATGCCAAATGATCTCACACTTCAAATGAAATTAGTGGAATTATCTACACCTTTCTACTCAATTAAACTCAATTAACTTACATAGATAAAATACTAAGGTTCTAACATCTGTGTGGTTGGTATTTGTGTGACTGACATACTAGGTATTGCTTTGAGGCTTAAACTCTAGCTACCTCTTGGTTTGCCTCAGAAATAAGTTACACCACACCTGGATATGTGGCTTGAGTTGACAATACTACTCCTACAATTTTTCATTCCTCCTAGAATATTTCTACTTATCTATTTGGGTGGATTATGACCCCATATTGGTTGTATTCCCAACATGGTTGGAAGATTCATCTGTGTTGGTTGTTTAAAAATTGGTCTTAGGGGTTTGTAAGCTACTATTTAATATAAGACACTATTTTATACTTCTTGCCTCATGAACTCCAACATCTGAGACAAATATACTCTGTTCCCATTACTACCTTCTACTTGTGAGTGGAATGCATGAGCTTGTGCTTCTATCAAACCATAGGTGGGAACATCTTTATTTTCACAATTATGAATGTTTATAGTGTCCCAAAAGTATTCAACTACCTCCCTTGATTTTTTTTTGCTTAGTGGCACACACTTCTTCCTCATTGGAGCACATCTTCTCAACATAACTGTCATCCTCATGTTATCTCCATTCAATACAGGTCCTCATGACATCCTCCTGACTCGAATCCTCCCTCCTACTAGGGTTTATAATGACCATCACTTTATTTTATTCTTTTTTATGTTGGCACCATCAAATTTCATGAGAATCTAGGATCTCCATGATGAAAGTATCTAGATTATTTCCTTTCACATAATCTTCATGCAAACCTATCCCACTTATTTTTGTCTACCACACTTAGATCATGTGTAAAAATGTTTAAGTAACCATGGGTATATTTTAAATTTCATAATCTAGCATTAATTTTTTGATCTCCAAGGGGTAGTTTGTTATGTAGGATTCCCTTGGTTTGCACAAATATTGGTGTCCTGCCTCCTTTAGACAATAACGTGTAGATACTTCAAATTCCAACAAATAACTATTCGAGTACCTCTCTACCACATGTCTAAGGCTTTAGTCTAATCAGTATTTATGTGCTTAAACTACTCAATTCCTCCTATCCAAGGGTATTTTTGACCATAGTTATTTTATTTTTTCCATAACATAAGAAACCAACCATTCGTGTAGGTGACCTCGTAACTCACAAAAAAATACTTTTTATAGAGCATCATGAAAATATTCTTCTACCCACGCCTTGGGGGATTTTATTCTAAGACATGGGTGATTCACTACAAAGATGCAATCCATATCCTTGAACCACCTCAATGTTCTCTAGTGAAAGATAATAAATCATCTCTGCTCACCTTATTCAACAGGCAATTAAAATAGGTCCTAACAATATAAATAAAATGTTAGGTGTTTTTGCACACACCATTAGGTATGTGCCATGTGCATATCCAAACACTTAATGCTCATTGTGCCAAAATATCACACAACTAATTTGTGCACTTATCATGGCATAGAGATATTACCAAGTCATTGTTGGGTTAGTTACACAAAGATGTCATATGTTAACTAATTTGTTCATTATATATGTTATAGGCACAAAGAATGGTTAACTCATTAATCATATAGCATAGAAACAAATTACGCTTGTATGCCTTAAAAATTAATAAATGATACTAGGAAACAAGATCTAAAACTAAACATAAATATCATTAATATAAATAAACCAAAAGGTAAAAACCATTAAGCAACACTTGTACCTCTTTGTATTGAGATTCACAATGTTACATATATGTCTAGACCCTTCTCTCAAACTGTGGAAACATAACTTTGATGTAGTTCACTAAGAAAATAATGAGAATAATCTAAGTTGTAGTGACTCAATAAGCCAATAACATAAAAACATAAATTAATAATATCCCCTTGTGCTAAGAAACAATGGTGGATTTTATAGTTGCAAGCAAACACCTTGTGGTTACATACAATTACTTTGTGCCCCATAGGATGAATTACCACTTTGTATAAATAATATTGTTAAACACTTTAAAATCAATGTTCTTAACCAATAAAAGTCCTATTGATACCCTTTTACAATAAATAATTAGACCTCGTAGATGGTGAACATGTTAAAAATGCCCTATTGAGACCCCTTTCCATTAGTACAAACCCCAATTAGGTTATCAACTTATTTCCCCTCAACACATTCAAGTGGATTCCTTGAATGCTTGTTAAAAAGTTAAGTCCTCTTAGCAAGTGTGGAAACGTCAATTTTATAGAATTTTGTATACCATAGTTTAACCCGAGCAAGCTCCCATCTAACACCAAGGTTTGCCAATTGAAACCCATTTAATTCATTTAGGTGTGGCTCATCCCATTTACTTCATTTTCTAGTAGCCAATATCTATAAAACATATTATTTTAGTTCTACAAACAAGCTCAATCTACCTAGAAATGGATTCACACCCTCCTCTTTTAGCCATTTTTTCTAAAGTTCTACACCTAGAAAATGGTGCTTTTAGGGGACTCGACCATGATACCTATAAAATACTCAAAAAATTAACATATATTTCCTTCTTAAATTCTATTTCAAATATGGAAATAAATAAATAATGCAAATTTTAATCCTGCTATGATGGATGAATATTTCTTAATTACTAATAAGGTTCAAGTGATATCCAATATCATATCACAGATTCAAATGCAAAATGAAAAAGTTTGGTTGGATATGGAACAACTCTAGACATTATTAGATCATTGGGGGAGTGCCCCATGCATTGTCATTCAGGTCCATCCAAACTCACCTCGTCACTAGTTTCCCTATCAGGGTCATGTATTTGACACTCGAAGAAGCCATTGTTCCTATAATAAGCATCATAGTTACCCTCACATTTGTGGTGTTCCTCACTAACTCATGGATCATGTGGTGGTAGTGATGGTGGACATGCCCTTTTAAACCCTATAAATTGAGGGGTTCACTAGCAAGATAAATTCCCTCACTCGGCCCTTACTATTTTACCTACTAGGCAAGACCCTACAGAAGAAGAAAATGAAGAAAAAGAAAGTGATGGATGGGAACCTATACCTGATTATGTGTATCCACCTAATAGAAGTGGCCAGGGGAACTAAGCTAACAAACAAGATGATATTTCACTTCCACCTCCCTTGCTTATTACTTTTGTGGCTTAGTGTTATGCCATGCTTCTATAGTGGACTATTTATGATGTTCCCTTTTTTTGTTGAAAAGACATTTTATATTTGTAATTTTTATATAGTTAAATTTTTAGAAGTTAATTACTAATCTTTTTTTATATCATGTGACTGATATGGTGTTTAGGGGTGAGATATAAACCATTCATTTTTTATATGACTAGCTACATATAACTTGTATTATTAATATAGATGATCTTTTCAATATAAAAATAATTAAAACCCACCAACAATTGGTCCCTTTACACTAATTACAAAGAGTCTTGAAATTTGAGGATAAAAAAATCACCAATTCTTATTTTAAGCTAGGGAGACCAAACAACCATTTATAATGAACATAGTTAGGGGGAAAGAGCCAATAGGTGAATAATGTCAAATATTAGATAATACCCCATATTTGCATAACACATCACTAGTAGAGGAGAAGTGCTAATATATGAACGTGTACCAATAGTTGAAATAGGGTTTGAACCCATAATTCCCTCTATTTTAAACTATACTACCTATAGATAATTAAATATAATCATAGGTTCTTTGCAAATGTTAGTTCTTAACATATCTTGAACCTCTTGACTTATGCTCAAATGTATGACTCTTATTTGCCATCCTCCAGCCATTACCTATATGAGGCCTTGAACCCTCTATTTGTTCTCATTACTACATAATAATTCATAAGTCATTGCTCAAAGTAATTTATATCACGCTCAGTCTACTCCTAGCCTTAGGCCAATTATTCTTTCTTGAATTCATAAGTCATTGCTCAAAGTAATTTATATCACTCTCAGTCTACTCCTAGCCTTAGGCCAATTATTCTTTCTTTTCTAAGACATGTTCACATTTTATAGACAAGTTTGCTATCATAGACCTATCTACTTAGCATGAACTTATCATTGTGCCATTTAATGACTAGTTTCAAAATTTTAAAATGTTCATATGGGTCATGCCACATGTTTCACAAGTCATATAAAGGGAATTATTCAATTAAAATCCTATAAATATAAATCAAAGGCCATTCATTACTAGCTAGATCTTCCTAGAGCTTGACACTATATATTAAACATTTATACACTAATGCACATTTATAAATCTTCCCTCTTCTTCCCAAATTCAATATCAATCACTAAGATTAGTCTCAAGCCAAGTATGAAGTATTCCAAATCAATTCAAGAGTGAACATTGTCAAGCATCAAAGCCAAATTATTAGTTGCAAGCTTATAATGAAGAAACACAATTGTACAATAATAATAGGTGGGAGAAATACGCGTGGATTGATTCCCTCATCAGAATATCTAAATACGTATGGGGTGATTAGGGTTAGCTCAACCCATTACAATTCATCTTCTTTTTTCTAGGTTTCTAGCTCTCAAAAGTACACCTAGGGTTTTTGAAGCAAAGATAAGGAAAAAAAGGGTTTCTACATGGAATTAATAGAATAAAAATATCTCATCCCTTGTATTAGACACATGAATGGGAAATAAAGCTATTATAGTTTTTTTACTTTCACAACAAACAAATCTGTAGTGAACAAATAAGACCACACTACATAACTGTCTAAGGAACACATAATTGTCTAGATATAACCACTAACTCTATTTTCAGACTTGAGTTGTTACAAACCTATTTTATCATGTTTTTCACTGTTAGATGCCTATTATGGTCAATCAAAAACTATAAAAGTTAATTGTCTTATTATTTGTTGTACTTACTATATTCAATATATGCCACTTGCCAATTAATTTTAATTAATTCTACTCTACATTCAATTTTATACTTGAATGCCATATTATAGTCTGAATCGTCTTTCAATATTTTATGCCTATTAAATTTTATTAAATAAAAATTAAGGTATAACACTACCTAATATATATCATAACATTATGTACTAGTTATCTAAATTTTATCTAATATCAACCAATCACATCATAGCATTTTAGATTCCTAACAATTAGTACACCAATGTATAACATATTTACATTATGTTCAAGTATTGCATAACTCTTTTTTTAAATGTATTTCAAACTAATTATTTTAAATTGAGGATAAATGCTTTTGATTGGAGCTATGAGTTAGCAAACAACTTTTGACTAGAGTTAATAATCAGGTCAGGGACAAAGAATAAGGGGCCCAATCCCCAAAAAGTCCAAAACCTATCAGAAAGTACATAAGATTGTATCAAAATAATAAGCACTAAGAGAAAACCCAAAACATAGTAAATAAATTCACTAATAGAAAGAAAGAACTATAAGGAGAGAAATAATAGTATTATTCAATAATAAAAGAACAACAAAAAGCAATAGGACAAAAAAATGACAACACTCTAGAAAAACCAAGAAAAGAGCCTAAGAGAGAAACACTCATACTAAAGACCAAAGAGTGGTAAGAAAAAGAAAAGAATTACTACATGGGGAAACCATTCTTCTCTCTTAGTGAGAAAGAAGATCCTCCATCATCCATTGAGCTCCATCGGTCACTAGTTCCTTCGCTTCTACTTTCAATGTTTTTGCATTCAATCTTCTTCCTTTCCTTTTAGATGAAACACTCACATTAACTCTAGCCTCATAGTTTGAGACAAGAAGGGTTGGAGACTTCCTTAGCTGGTTATGAGGGAAATGAAAAAGAAGCTGGAATGGGTACCCTTCAATAACTCTACCTATTGGGGGCAAACTTTACAATCCTCTAGCATAGGTGGAGGTTGAGAGGAAGCTATGTGAGAGTAGAATTTGCCATTATTTTGCCATTAGAAATATAGATCAGGTGTCCCATCCTTCCTCTTCAAAACAAATTGAGATCCAAATAAAGCCAACCTTGGAAACTAATTATTATTATTTTTTTCACTATGTAACTTTTCCTCTATAGTGTGTGTGTGTGTGTGTGTGTGTGTGTGTGTGTGTGTGTGTTGAACCTTTAAATGAATACATTTTAGTGTTACTATGATGCATCTAAGGGTAGTGTGAACAACTTAGGGTGTTTCACCACTATGACATCTCCTTGTTTTAATGCTTTTGTATTCATAAGATAAATACACAATAAATAATGTTGTTTGAATACAATATAGTAATGTTTAAATTTTAGCAATATAATACAATACTTTAATGATATATCTCATTTAAGCATGTGTAATAAATACAATAAGTACCAAGTAACTACGAGATAAGAGAGCATATCTTTTTTTTAATTCTATTTTGAAAGGTGGTAGTGATTAAGAATCATCACAGAGCTACCTTAAAGGTCTTGACCTTGTTCAATCTCTATTCTAATTGTTTTTATTTGCTGAACAGTTGTATCGATAAGGGATAGTAACATCGATGCTAGTGTCCACATCTGATGCAAGTGTCCACTCAAGGATATGTACAGGAATGGTTCTAAAATTGTACCAAGCCTACACTATGATTTGTATTACTATTTTACATCACTACATGTGTCTTCTAGTGTGCATGATCTAGATAATAAGCAAAACCCTAGTTCCTCTAAATTGTACCTCTTGTGACCTAGTAAAGGGGATTAGTAATGTGATTTGAGCTATCCCTAGAAACCCTATTTTTTGTCAAGAGTTGCCTACATAGCTAATAGTCTAAAGATGGCCCTAGACTTGTATGTAGTTCTCCCTCCTATGTATGTTTGTGTAATTTTAATAATGTGACTATATGCTCTTTCTCTTATTAACCCTTAGTATAAGTGATGTAATAGTATATTTAACCTTTTGAATGCTTCAGATATTTGATTCAGTGATGTAGTAAAATTTGATAGCTTGAAATAAATAATACTTTCAAATTAGATAGTTGTCTTATCAAATTGTTAGGTGTATTATTTAGACTATAGCCTTTGTATTTATGGGAAAATTTCAACTTTGAATTATAACCTAGTGACATGTGAAAAGCTAACCATAGGATGGACAAAGAGGGCTAACAAAATAGTCATAAAGTGAAAGACATAGAAAAGGATAAAAGGATAAGCATGGACAATTACATTGAAGTTGGAAACTAATGTTGAAGCTAGTGTTCAAGATAGATGCAAGTGTCCAAGTGCTAAAATCATATTAAAAATAGGAAAAATAGTTAGGGATCTCTACCATATGTTGGATGAAGATAAAAAAACATAACATATATGTACAATGGGTAGGTAAATCAAGTGCAATAAGATGGAACCGAAGAGGTCCACAAGAGACTGCATCACTAGATGCCTAATACTCAGTGAAAAGGTATATGCATAAAAAGAGACTATAAATATGTGTATTTGTACTGTCTACATTTTCCTCCTTTTAATCTAGTAATGCAAGAAAAAAGGGAATTAATATTTTAAAGGAATAGAAAATACATATCATGGTGTGAACAACACACCTTGTCTTCACTTGAGTTTTTCTTGAATCCTTCATTTGGACATTAATTTAAACTAATAACATGCACAAATTAATCAATGTATATAATTTATATGTAAGAAATAATAAAAAGTGGCATAAAAAAATAGCATGGATAGAATACACATGTATATGTGTCACATTGTAAATGGTTCTAGAGTGCTAGAAACTAGAGAAGTAGACAAGGGGCTTGCAACCTCATCCATCTTCTAGCCAGGAATATGAGTGAGCATACAAGTGGTAAAGTGTGTTGAACCATGGTGGTGATATGCATAAAGTAGGGAAAGTTTTGAGGTGATTGTGCCCCTAACCCAAAATAGGAAGAGTGGTGTTTTAGCCATTGAGAGTACCATTTCCCAACCAACACAACTTGAATACAAAATATATGTATATGTATAGCTTGGTATAGGGTGAGTGATGTAGAAAAGTTCACCTAAAAACTTGGTGAGACTAGATGATTTAATCCCTCCAATCACACCAAAAATAAGAGCCAATTGCTATAGATGAATAAGGCTCAATACAGTCTGTAAAAGTTTAACCAAGATATCAATACATAAAAGTCTATGATGTGGTAATAATCCATAAAATAGTTTTAGAATCTGAAGTTGATTTGTATTTTACAATATTATGTGCACACTACATTACATATGCACCTTAGATATGTCTCATGTTGAAATTGTGTATAACAAATAGTACCGATGTATAAATTTTTGCCACAACTATGAATCTAAATCGTATACTATGTATTTTTACCATTGGAAACTCTTTAAGTGTGAATAACATGCTTTCAAAGATTCCCCCACTATGTATGGATAAATATGATAACTATAATAAGTATCGATGTGGAGGACATGTTTCCAAAACATGCCCCCACTGTAATCTGGAGATACTAAATAATGAATAAGTGTAGAGATCATACTTCCAAACCATGCCTCCACTGAATCTTGGGAAGGTGTAAATTGTAGTTGATTATGTATAACATTTTTATAAACATGCCCCTACTAAGATTCCCCCCTTTTGGAGGAGATGGTATAGTGCCTGTTGGTCATTTCCTCACAAAATTAAAACTAATATTGTGCTTAATATAATTTAGTTGATATTGTTCTAAAAGTATTATGGAAAATAATTTATAACATTATTTTTGATAGTATTTAGAATCTAATATAATATGTGTGTAACAAAATATTTAGTAATTTTGGAAAAGTTTGAAAATTTGGTATAATATGGAAAAGTTCATTGTCCAGATCCCAATGTAACTTGCAATTTTGAATTTGGATAATCAGGGCTCAAGATATGCATTTTTTAAGTTTGTGTAGAAGTGGTATATTAGGTGCATTTTAATAGAAATTTGAAATCATTTGCACTTTGATCTTTTATAAAATTTGAGCTCTATGTTGGAGAATAACCATGCCACGTGTAATATCCCCTTGCCAGATGTGATTTATGTGCTCTAGAGTGCCTTATCTAGCTAGGAGTTTTTAAAGCTAGTAAGTAGGTTTGATTGCAATCTTACAGCTAATTTGAAAATTTTAATTTTTTTTTCATTTTGTGTGTAATTTTTTGCTTTTAGTGGTATGGCAAATGCTTAAGTTGATGCCATAGATGCTTATGTCAGTAACATGATGTTAGTGACTAGGGTTGGACACAATCATTTGATGTTTCCATCTTATATGGGCATTAATGCCTGACGTTTATGCCCTGCATGGAAGATAGCATCCAATGCCACTATCTTGATTTTTTTTTCTAGTTAACTTTTATTTCTATATTTTTACATTAAAATATAATTACTAACAATTTTTTATTGTTGTATTCTTGATTGTATAAGGATATACATATTCAAGAGTTTTAGCATGGGCGACATTATTATACCTTCATAGAGCTAGGTCTAGCTGCAACTGACTAGGCCATTATTGATTAGGTGGGGCTAGGTCACATGGCCCATTTAAGATAGATCCCCTATGATATCCACCTTCTTATAGATCTATATGAGAGGTGGAATTTGAATACATGTACTTTTTGGCTTCCCACGAGTGTGATGATAGTCACTCTAGAGGATGTGTATCATAATTTTTAGCTTTGGATTAGAGGTGAGAGAGTGCAAGTTGTTGGAAATGGTATCCCAAGCTATATGCAACATTCCAATGTATATTTCACTAGTTATAGGGATCCTAATGCATATCCAAATAGTATGATTTATTTTGACATTATTATTAGAGGTGATGTTCCATAGTTGCAGAAGTTTATTTGTATTTTATTAACATCATTTATGGCTATGGAGGGTGATATAGTTGGTATTTTATATAAGATGTACCAAGTAATTTGACATATTGAGCTATATTGGACTATATATTTATGGGTTTCACTATACTAGCCCATTTATATAGGGATATTTATAGGTTTGCATTAGAGAGTTATGGTGGAGGTATTGGAGCTGTGACTTTATTACATGTTTTGGCTTATGAGCATATTATAGTGGTACGACCAGTTGGTGGTCCCCTACCTGGATGGGCTCATCCACATATGTTTTTAGTGTGGTGGATATTTCCACCTGCTAGAATTCATCTCATGATGGTGTATCTTGTTACTTAGGATAGGGTGGATCTAGATTAGATTATATGGCATCCTCATAAGACTTTTGTTGGATGGCTTGTCACATCCCAATTTCTTACTAAGCTAAATTACCTAATTATCCATGGATTATTCTATTTGTTAAATTGATTATTTACTTTTTAACTAAACTATAAGTCATATGTTGTTATGGGACAGTTGTATGATTTCATGATTTCATTCTATCAGTTGTTTGTATTATTGAACTCTTTACATAATGATTATGTTAAATTTATTGTTATAGCATTATTTTATTATATATATCATGATGTATTGGGATAACTACCTTTTTGTTGTGAGTTGGATGTAGGAGAGTTCATCCCTCAGAGTATGATAGAGGTAGAGCATCATCAAAGAGGGTGACGAGATGGAGATGTTGAGGGACGCCAAAGGAACTGCTAAAACCTATGCACACACCACATTAGATAATACATGTTATATACTTTGTGTGGATTATTAAAGTTAGTACATTTTTTTAGTTATTTTAATTTAGATATAATATTTTTAATGTTAGTTTAGTTAGTACTTATATCTAGATTAAATTATGTGTGTGATTACATTGTAGATATTTTACATAGACTTAGTACATAATATTGCATTATGACTATATTATGTTACTGTACTCATGTTTGTTTATGATTACAAGAACGTAAATCTATGTGGATAATATCTAGTTACTATTATATATAGACTAACAAAAATGTCTTTGTAGTGTTTTAAAACATTAGCTTGTTATCATTGATATTTGAGAATATCAATATACGACTTAAGGTATGGAGATAACAAAAAATGTCGATAGTGTATATAAAATAGTAATAATGTGAAAATTATGTTACTATAATACCATTATGATTAGGATACTAATTATCCAATTTACATTTTGGATAAAATGATATCATCAACTTTATTGTTAGTTACAATATTAGTTAAAAGTCATGATATTGTTTGTCTTTATAGAACTATTGCAAAGATTTCACTATAACCTAAGACTATACTATGATCTAACATAGTCTTGTTAACATGCATAGACTAAGTTAATATTGAAGTAATAGATATCATTGTTAATAATGTTTAAAGTGGAATTTTAGAGTGATATACTCGGGCATGTAACATAGTATTGATCATACAGGGTTTTGAAATTAATAAAATAATAATTAAGGAATTAAGGGAGATTAAACACAAAAAATTAGGGATTTTTTGGTATGGTTAATGAAATTTAACTATGATATTAGTTGAGGTTGAAAAATAATAAGGATTCTGGATTGACTATGAGCTGGGAGTTGATAGAGGCATGCAAATTTTGAATTGTAAGAGATGGGTGAGTAAAATAACTATAAGAGGCGAGTTGAGAGGGGAATGTGGCACAAAGAAGGGGAGAAGGATACTGTAGATCAATGAGGAGAAGGATTACTAGTTCATTCTATTTTAGATTAGAAGTGATTTAGAGGTTGCTTAAAGAATTATGTGTATGGTTTATATTCCTAGGGTTTATAAAATGTATTAAATTTTGTATTGAGATACAGGCTTAGCCTATGGATGGCTCAACCATCCAAAAATCTAAGCCATATAAATCTTAAAACCATAATACTTCAAACTAGACTGATGTAGGTGTTAAGCCATTAGGGTAAAATGAGTTTAGTTATTTGGCAATACAATGCCCTAGCTCAAGATAGAACCTTGGGTAGATAATATTCCCATATACATAGATTGAGTTTTTGGAACTCCAGATGTATATACATATGTCTTTTACTCTCAAAATAAATATATTTATATATATTTATATACTCATATAGAGGGAATCAACCTATTGAGTGTGTGTGTGCGCGTGCGTGTGTGTGTGTAGTTTTTATAAAGATAACATACACGTCATGCGTATTTGAAATAGATAAATCTAAGTCAAAAAGACTTTGGCAAGTTAAAGGGAACTTTTTATTCTATCGATTCATTAGGTTTATAAATACTGACTGTCATTTTATTAGACTGCATACATATATGGAACGTGTGTGTTTTGAGTCAATTGGAATCAATGAATATAAGCATATACATATATGGATTGTATATGTTTTAATAATTATGAAACAATGAATACACACACACACACACACACATATTCATTGTTTCATAATTATTAAAACATATACAATCCATATATGTATATGCTTATATTTGTTGTGTGTGTGTGTGTGTGTGTGTGTGTGTGTGTGTGTGTGTGTTGATTATGTGTGTATTGAGTATTTTTAAAATGTTAAATATATATATTTATATATGTTGATTGTATCTTATCAATTGAAATACAATATACCATAGGGACTGAGTATATTTACATACACCAAACTGTGAATATAAATTTGAATGGATTAAAGAATATGATTGTGTTTTGAACTGGGTATATATATATATATATATATATATATATATATATATATATATATATATCACTATCCACACACACACACACATATTGTGACTATATCAATCACACAAAATCAAGAGTTATTGTATATAAATTTGAAATTTCGATTTATGTCTGAAAACACTTTGAACATATACCTAAATAGACTATGCATATTCGATATAAATCGTGAGTATGAACACATATATATGGGTTGTGTGTTAACTTACATTCAAACAAGGGAGAAATAAATATGTAGTGTATTTGACTTCACAAACAGTAAACTTATGAAGTTAAATGAGCCAAAGTGGATCGGATAATTATGAGCATTTAGTTTTATTAGAAAACATACACAATTGTGTTAAGGCTTGTTGATTTTATATTAGATATAGTTTGATATTTTGATACACATTCAAAGGACTTAAATTGGGGAAAAGCTAGTAAAATGATTTAGCAATGAATCTAAGCCTAAATTGAAATTATATCCCTTATGTTAGAATAGTTAAAATAAAAGTTTTGGAATAGATGAGACCCTCTTTGGTTCTCAAAGCCTTTCTCATGAAAAGTTATTAGTTGGTTGAAATCTTAAATTTTTAAAAGAATAATGAGAAACACAATTAATATGTTAGAACAGTAATTATGTATTTAATAATATATCTTATGGGGTATATATTATGCACGATGCATAAATATATGAAATATATATATAAGTTCTCATATATATATGTATAGCTTATATTTATACAATAGGATGAGTGCCTATAATTATAGATTATGACTACTGAATTAAATCATGAAATCTTGATCATTAGGGAACTATAAATATATGTATAAGGCCTCCTTAAATCATATTGTGTTTCATAAATGAAAGAATGTGTTTGTTTATGAGTTATTAATCTTTTTATTGTTTATGACTATTATTTGTAAATGGGTAATATGAACAATATACTATGATATTGGTAGTTTTAAAACAATTGAATTTACTCGAAGATTTTAGTAATGTAGTCAAAGTATATATTTTACCCATTTGGTAATTAAATTTACTTGTTATGATATTTATTATTATGTAAAATTAATGAAGTAGAGATTCATTTATATGCTTGATGGACTAAATGTATGTATTTTGATATCCCTGTATTTAGCATATTTTATACTTGCTAGTAGAAATAATGATTATGAATATGTTGGTTATATGAAATTTAACCAAATCTCACATTATTGGTACTAACTAAGCAATGAGATGGATTTCATTAGCTTACCTAGCATCACCAAAGCTAGATGAAAGTAATCTAATCAAGTGGTGTGTATGAATTTGATTGATCATAGATATCAATAGCTATTTAAAAACTTTGGCCAAAGTAATGTTTAGATAGACATTGTCATTTATATGTATGATTTACATGTTTTTAGGATATCATGTTAGAATGAATTTTTTTATGGTACACATCATGTGTTAGAAATATTATAACACCGAGTACTAGCATGTCTCTCTGGATTTTTGCACCATCACTATCTACCCATCTATGAAGGGAGGGCCATTCCTTCTTTGAGAGATTTTGTGGGGTATTGATGGTCTGTGTTTGGTGTAGAAAAGCATTGGGATGATGCTCTCCTTCCCCACTATAGTACTTATTGCAGAATACACTTAAAATTATCAGAGATATTAGAGTTCAAGCAACTCATTCTCCATGCAACATTGTATCTATTATTATAATTATGTAGAGACACAATACCAGTTGACAATGTAATTGATTAGTTATTGTACATTAATGATAGTGGTTATATTATTGTACTATTCATGGTTGGATTTTATGTAATTACTTCCTTATGCAGTTATGTTTTATTACATGTGATGCTAGTAATCAATAATTATTAAATGTTACATGTTTAATGTATGTTTAACATAGTTAGTATGATTAGTGTTGGTTCTCAGATGTACATCACTTTTGCTCAACCTTGCATACTTGAGAAAATGGAAAATAAAGATTGAAAAACTCATTGATATGTTATTATAGTTGGGGAAGGATTTGGCATCGACCAAACATAGAAAATGACTAAGAGGCACTGACAGAGGGTATGGTCAACTCCCTACTAGTTTTGGCTTTACCTGAACCAAGGTGAGAGGAACTAAGGGGTATTTTTCTCACATGGAGTGATTCTACAATTCAACTTGGGGATTTTTGGCATGAGGAAACACAAATATGACTAAGGCACAACCAAACCATTTCACTCCACCTCAGAAAAGTTGTCATGCAGGATGAACAAATGCTCTAGATCTCATACAAGCTACTAAAGATAGATGGGCATATGACTGCAATCTTCTTTCTAAAGAATATTCAATAATAGGTGTCAAATAAAAGACTACAATGTAGGGATTTAAAGCAAAAAATGCAAACACATGTTATATAGGCAAGATTTTATGCATCTGCAAGGCAAACAACACTTAACATATACAAAGGGTGTATTATTTGTAGGGTAGGATAGTTAGATGATTTGTAAAAAAGGATGGTGTGTTGGTGGTTTTCAAACAACAACGTTTATTTCAACATTCAAGGCATTATTCCTTAGCAAAGATGTAGAAAACCCTAAATGTAGGCTAATGGGGATTACTAGGAGTGATTTGCATTATTGGTGCCAATGAAATGCAAATACCTAGATGATCATTAAAATACTAGAACATACACTGAAACTAGAATATCATATAATTTTTTCCTACTTAATTCATAAACTCAAGGTGCCCTAAAAAGTCATTCAACAACATATTTTCAAACTAAATTATTGAAAGGGTTTATAATCCAGATCTATGCTCAAAATGATAACCTATAATGAACATTGAACCAAATATACAATCAATAATATTTACAAACATATTATAGCACTTAATCAATAGGAAATAGTAAGAACCACAAGCATTTTAATTAACTTGAAAAGAGATCTTACATACATCGGTTTTTTAAAATGTTGCCATGGGGATAAACATAGTGAGTTTTCTCCATGTTGGACAAGGGAGACATATTAAAAATGCTCTCAGAGCTTGATAATGGTTGTATAGTTTCAACCACCTTAGCAAGGGAGACAATGTCTACACATAATAATGGATCCCAATTTTTTTTGAAAGAGCCTATACTTAGGAGAAACAAAGACCAACAACAATAACCTTAGAATAGAGGACAAACCCTTTATTTATACATTTTTTCCCACTTTGTGATCCAGGAATGTGGGTTAAAATTTACAATATTTCAAAAATCTCAAAACATCCCTCCAAGTTCTACCAAGATGCTCCTAGCTAAAAAATATTTTGTACCATGTCTAGAATCTTCATCCATTTACAAGAAAAATCATTGTTCTAACTGTCTCTACAAGAAATGATTAATATTTGCAATAACCCTTTGATCTCTTGGATGGAAATGTCTTTTACATGAGTTAGAAGGATAAAATTCACCCTTGAAGACCAAACAAACTCTTTTGTCATCTTATAAAATTGCCTGGAGATACCTTTGACTACTCATTTGTAAATATGAAATCTTCTTGATAACTACCCTTCCTCATATGCATGCCATAGAACAACCCTACTTTTCAAAGATTTCATGGGAATATTCTAGATCCATGGCCATCTGAATGATCTCCTTTGTAATGGCCCACCTTGAATTTGCAGACCTACAAATATGACTAGGGCACAACCAAACTTTTTCACTCCACCTGAGAAAGGTTGTCACGTACGATGAACAAATGCTCTAGGTCTCATACAAGCTACTAAAGACATATGAGCATATGACTGCAATATTCATTCTAAAGAATCTTAAATAATAGGTGTCAAATAAAAGACTACAATGCTAGGATTTAAAGCACAAAATTCAAACACATGTTATATAGGAAAGATTTTATGCATCTGCAAGGCAAATAACACTTAACATATGCAAAGGGTGTATTATTTACAGGGTAGGATAGTTAGATAGTTTGTAAAAAAGGGTGTTGTGTTGGTGGTTTTCAAACAACAGGGTTTATTTCAATATTTAGGGCACGATTCCATAGAAAAGATGTAGAAAACACCAAATGCAGACTAGTGGGGACTACTAGGAGTGATTTGCATTATTGGTGTTAATGAAATGCAAATACCTAGATGATCATTGAAAGACTAGAACATACATTGAAACCAGAATTTCATATACTTTTTCCTACTTAATTTATAAACTCAAGGTGCCCTAAAAAGTCATTCAATAACATATTTTCAAACTAAATTGCCGAAAGGGTTTATAATCTAGATTTATGCTCAAAATGATAACCAATAATGAACATTGATCCAAATATCCAATCAATAATATTTACAAAACATATTATTTCACTTCATCAATAGGAAATAGTAAGAACCACAAGCAATTTCATTAACTTGAAAAGAGATCTTACATACATCAGTTTTTCAAAATGTTGCCATGGAGATAAACATGGTGAGTTTTCTCCATGTTGGACAAGAAAGACATATTAAAAATGCTCTCAGAGCTTGATAATGGTTATATAGTTTCAATCACCTTAGCAAGGGAGACAATGTCTACACACAATAATGGATCCCAATTTTTTTTGAAAGAGCCTATACATAGGAGAAATAAAGACCGACAACAATAACCTTAGAATAGAGGACAAACCCTTTATTTATACATTTTTCCCCACTTTGTGATCTAGGAATGTGGGTTACAATTTAAAATATTACAAAAATTGGAAGACATCCCTCCAAGTTCTGCCAAGATGCTCCTAGATGAAAAAATATTCCTTATCACGTCTATAATCTTCATCCATTTACAAGAAAAATCATTGTTCTAACTGTCTCTACAAGAAATGATGAAGATTTGCGACAAACCTTTGATATTTTGGCTGGAAATGTATTTTAAATGAGTTGTAAGGAGAAAATTCACCCTTGGAGACCAAACAAACTCTTTTATCATCTTATAAAATTGCCTCGAGATACCTTTGACTACTCATTTGCAAATCTGGAATCTTATTGATAACTGCCCTTCCTCATATGCACACCATAGAACAACCCTGCTTTGAAAAGATTTTATGTCAATATTCTAGATCCATGGCAATTTGAATGATCTCCTTTGGAATGGCCCACCTTGAATTTACAGACCTACAAATATGACTAGGGCATAACCAAACTTTTTCACTCCACCTGAGAAAGGTTGTCATGCAGGATGAACAAATGCTCTAGGTCTCATACAAGCTACTAAAGATAGATGGGCATATGACTGAAATCTTCATTCTAAATATTCTTCAATAATAGGTGTCAAATAAAAGACTACAATGTTGAGATTTAAAGCACAAAATGCAAACATGTGTTATATAGGTAAGATTTTATGCATCTGCAAGGCAAATAACACTTAACATATACAAAGGGTGTATTATTTTCAAGGTAGGATAGTTAGATAGTTTGTAAAAAAGGGTGGTGTTTTGGTGGTTTTCAAACAACAGGGTTTATTTCAACATTCAGGGTATTATTCCTTAGAAAAGATGTAGAAAATGCCAAATGTAGGTTAATGGGGACTACTAGGAGTGATTTGCATTATTGGTGCCAATGAAATGAAAATAACTAGATGATCACTAAAAGACTAGAACATACACTGAAACTATAATTTCATATGTTTTTTCCTACTTAATTCATAAACTTAAGGTTCCCTAAAAAGTCATTCAACAACATATTTTCAAACTAAATTGCCAAAAGGGTTTATAATCTAGATTTATGCTCAAAATGATAACCAATAATGAACATTGAACCAAATATCTAATCAGTAATATTTGAAGAACATATTATTACACTTCATTAATAGGAAATAGTAAGAACCATAAGCATTTTCATTAACTTGAAAAGAGATCTTACATACATCAGTTTTTCAAAATGTTTCCATGGGGATAAACATGGTGAGTTTTCTCCATGTTGGACAAGGGAGACATATTACAAATGCTCTTAGAGCTTGCTAATGGTTGTATAGTTTTAACCACCTTAGCAAGGGAGACAATGTCTACACACAACAATGGATCCCATTTTTTTTTAAAGAGCCTATACTTAGGAGAAACAAAGACCAATAACAATAACCTTAGAATAGAGGACAAACCCTTTATTTATACATTTTTCCCACTTTGTGATCCAAGAATGTGGGTTACAATTTAAAATATTACAAAAATTGCAAAACATTCCTCCAAGTTCTGTCAAGATGTTCCCAGCTGAAAAATATTCCTTACCACGTCTAGAATCTTCATCCATTTGCAAGAAAAATCATTGTTCTAACTGCCTCTACAAGAAATGATGAAGATTTGAAACAACCCTTTGATATCTTGGCTGTATATGTCTTTTACATGAGTTGGAAGGATAAAATTCACCCTTGGAGACCAAACAAACTCTTTTGTCATCTTATAAAACTATCTAGAGATACCTTTGACTACTCATTTGCAAATTTGGAATCTTATTGATAACTGCCCTTCCTCATATGCACGGCATAGAAAAACCCTACTTTGTAAATATTTCATGGGAATATTCTAGATCCATGGCCATCTAAATGTTCTCTTTTGGAATGGCCCACCTTGAATTTGCAAACCTACAATATTTCTCCCATGGAGTGCTTGAACAACCAAAGCAAATGAAAATACAAAACTTAGGTTATTTTACCTTTTTGCCTTTTGGATCCAACTTATTTTTTCACATTTGCTTTTTTAAATTTTGCTTTTTAGGGTTAACTCCACATTTTTTAATGCATAAATGCATTACTTTTCATTTTTTGGCCTTTTGGGGAAATTTTCGTCCCTTTTACAAATTTGTAATTTTCTTTGTTTGGGGAAATTTGGGTCCCATTTGTAATTTGGCAATTCCTTTGTATTGGGGAAATCTGGAACTCAGTAGCAGTTTTACAATTTGTAAATTTTATAATTTTAATTCATAGTTGCAGTCACCTTGGAAAGTTCCCTCAAGAAAATGGAAACTCTTGCAATTTGCAAATTTGTAAATTGTAGTTAGAGTTATCGTTTCTCTAAAAAGCTTCCTTTAGGGAAATGGGAACTCCAGCTGTAATTTATAATTTTCAAAACTATGAAATTGTAAATTACGCTTGGAGTTCCAATTTCCCTGAAAGGCTTCCTTTAGGGAAATGGGAACTCCAGCTATAATTTGCAAAACTGTAAAATTGCAAATTACACTTGGAGTTTTTATTTCCCTGAAAAGCTTCCTTTAGTGAAATGGGAACTTTAACTACAATTTACAATTTGTAAATTTAAAAAATTACAAATGGATTTGAAATTTTCCACCTCCAATTTAATCTCATGTTGATCAACATTGACTAGGGGGTTTGGGAGACCCAATTGCAATTTGAAATTTGCACAAGTGCAAAATTGTAAAATTACATTTCTCCTCAACATCTCCCTGGATCTCCTCTTAAGTTGAATTTTCTCCAAGTTTTGACTATATGGAATGGGATAATTGACCACAATTTGCAATTGCATTTTGAAGACTTGCATTTTGCAAATTGTTTCTCCCACTACGATCTCTCAGGGACTTTTGGAGCTTCTTCTATAATTTTTTGAAACTTGCAACTTTTTTTATTTTTTAAATTTTCACCCAACTCCATTCCTGCTCTAATGAATTACTCTGGTGGGAATTTTATGAAAAGTGTCATTAGCTCCTTAAGAATTTTACAAGTATTAGATGATTTGTTAAGCCTTTGTTCATGTCAAACTAGCTTTCTCAAATCCCTTCCAAAAATGCTAGAATGCCCCTTTGCAATGGTTTTCAAACTAGACTTCTCAAGATAACTATGTGATTTCTTTGAACCATTTTGAATGGTCATGGGATTGAGCACCAAATTTAATTTTCTTGTTTTCCTGACTTATCTTTATGTTTTGAAATTCTAGAGCTCTACGTGCTCTAAGTAATTTTATTTTCTTCATGTGATTTGTTGTCAAATCTTAAAACTTGTTATCATCACCATTTTGAGAAAAATTCACTGCTCTATCAGAGCTATCTACATTCTCTTCTAAATTTGAATCTAGATTTGACTCATCATCCATGCTACCATCTCTTTCTAAACGAAGTTCAATGTCAGACATGTCAGAATCTCCTCGCGCTGAAGCCTTGTCGGTTTCCTCCTCATCTCTTACAATTTCAAGATCTTCATTCTCGCTTCTTAGTAGGTGTTCATTTATATGTGATCCTAATGAACTCTCATCTAACTAAAATAAGATACTAATACCCACAATAAAAGGATGAGGTGGGAGGAAAAAATTCCTTCCCTAAACCATGAAACTTCCAACTGTAAGATACTCTCCTGTTGGTGCAGTCTTACTCACTTGATAAGGATGCACCCAATAATCACTCATGATAATCTTTGAATCCCATGCCTTGTTGTGGCACACAGTAAAACATCCAACTTGAATAAGTATAAGTGGTGGAATTGGGTGATCTAAAATATGATAATTAATCATGGTACTTGAAGCTCCATGTAGATAAATCTTGTAATGATTCTAAGATGCCAGGATTTGAGACAACATCTTCTGTCAACTTTATCAATGCCCAAAAGAGACATTCAACACCTAACGGATTATTCATTCCAACAAGGTCTCAGAGTGGTGAAAATAACATGAAACATTTCTTAACATAAAACTAGATTACTTCTGCATTCAAAGGATATAATGGAAAATCTTATAATCGACTGTATTCTTGCATAACTGATTTCATTGTTATGTTCTCCAGCTGATCTTGAGCCCTCAAACCATATGGCCCATACTTATTGATGGGAGTAGGTCGTATAATGGATGCACAATGTGCATTTGCAATGCCATCTAAAATGATCATATAACAACAACTGGATTCATCCTTGAGCCATAATGTCACTGATAGACTCTTCATTAGCACACCTTTTATAATCATATAAGGCATGGCTAATAGCACCCAACCTATAGGTCCTCTTTCTTTCTCACTTAATGATCCATAAACTAGCACTTATTTCTATGCAAAATGAAACTAAATTTGACCCTTTATCATATTTTATATAATTATGCATTCAATAGTGATTAATAAACATTATGAATCAAAATGTATAAAAAGAATGCACAAATAGAATCAACTCATGACAAGCATGTGATAATGGAGTTTGGCAATGCCTACGTCTCTAAGTTTGTTTAAAGTATGAACCGATCCATTTCCCTAAAAAGTGAGTACATGGCCAACCCTCAAAATTATCAAATGGACACTCTAAGACAACATATAATTTAGCAACAGACCTTCAGAAAGCCCCAACATCTATGGATGGACCTTCCACCTTTTTGTCATCCACCTTCCTGTCATCAATGCAATCCCACATTCTTATGGATTTTTGATAAAAAGTCTCAAAAATGGACTTACTAAATGGCTTTAATAAAACCAACATAGGACTTTCAACATATCATTGAAATCATCTCAAAGTCTAAGACATTTCCCTAGTTTACACCAAGAGCTGAAAATCTCTTCAAGTCCTTCAAAACTTGGGATTTTGGTAGCTAGTCTAAAAAGCCCATATACACAGTCTACTTAATGTTGTTAACAAATACAACTTTTCCCACTTTGTTTAGCATTTGGGACCATGGGTGTGATGATAAAAGACTTATCCTTTTACCCGTGAGGTCAGTGGTTCAAGTCTCCAAGATAGTAATATTATCCCACATTGCTCATGGGTCAAACACCATCAGTGTTAATATAGTCTTGAAAGGCTATTTGAAAATGTTGATAAGGCATTTATCCCACATTTGTTGTGGGATTTACAACATGAGTCTTTCAATAGACTCCCACTACCATTTCTACATGGTCTTTGAGCCATTTTGGATGTTCCCCCATCCACGTGCACTTGAGTTATATCCAATCTTGGATATACATGGTAGGGGTAGTTTGATCTTTGTCAATGTGGTAATATTTGGAAAGTTTGATGGTTGGCAGATGTGTCACAACCCAATATTGGGTATTCATGTGACTTAGCAGTCCATTTAGGCTTGAACATTGTGTTTCGTGGCAACCATGTTAAAAATAAACCTAGATTGTGGCATGTAATGTATGCATCAAACCTTTGATGGAATGTTCTCTAACATGACATGTTGAATCATGGGATATTTATCCCAATCATGCTAAACTTGGAATCTATGGTGAATAGGCTCCCTTATATGTTGGTTGGCTCAGGCTTGTTTCAACCCTTTCGGGTTAAGTTGGGTCATCCTAACTCAGTCTCACCACCCCAACTTAGTCTCAACTTGGCTATAGGCTTGAGTTGGTAACTCAAATCAGTTATGGACAGTTACAATGTGTCTCAAGTTGACATTGAGCATTATAAATAATTATATGGAAATATAGTCACTAGGTGACTATTAATAAAATTTGACTATGGAGTAATTTAGTGGTGGCAAGCCACATGGTGGCTTGAGGACCCACCACATGGACCAATTTCAATCTGATAATTATTGATGTCCAATTGGATACTCCATATCTCTATCAGTGGCAAGGTTCCCTTATGAAACAAAAGTTAACTCCATCAACTATGGTCCCCGTAATTGGCCTTCTTTTTTATGCTATCTATATATGCCTACCAAAGATGAAGAATACAACCAATATTTTTCCTGCACAAACTTGTTGCCACATGTCACAACATGATTGTACACTTGGTATGATAGGATTATGCCATATCACCCTGTGCCACCTTTTGCTTTGTTTGATCTAAAGACTTCAATGCACAATATCTTGCACATATGGGCTCAAAATTGACCCATTCAAATTATAACAAAAATCTCTCAAAGAGCTCTACATTGTGCTAATGATCAATCTGAAATATGATGACTTCTATTTTGGAGTGATTATGGATCCTCCTAGATCAATCTTCCCTACTATGAGGGCTTTTGGTTCACCAAAAGCTGGAACCCAACTTGATCCTCTGAAATGTTAGTCGATTCTAAAGAATTTTGATGGGTCTTTATTGGTCTACTCAGGTTTTGTAACTATGCCTACAACGCTTGAAATAATCGATTGATCATATTTTATACAATTCCTCTACTACTACATGGTCATCAATAGCCTCTACACAGAAGTACGTGTGTGGATCTAGTGTTTTATAGGTCTACTAAACTATTCCCTATATAATAACACTTGACAGAAACAAGCATACCCTAATACACATATATCATTAATGGAAAACATCTACCAAAATGTGAGAAGACAACTTGAGTATGATAAATTTGTCACTTAATACTTCTCTACAAGTGACTTCTACAACATAACAAACTAGAAATTTTTTATAATGCATGTATATATAGATACAAATAGTGACCCTTGGGTCTTTTAAAAATTGTGCATGATGTATGTCACAATACTACCCGTATGGATCTTATTCATACATCCTAACTAGCACATTATTTATGTCAATTTTATGAGTATATATAAATAGATAAAAAAAAATACCTGAAAGCCTTTAACTACCACCTAAGACTCCTTACTAGCCATTGAATCTTGGTGTGGGCCTGACTCCTTCAGTAGTCACCCTATGGATCATCATGCAGCTCACCTTTAGGTTCTTGATGGTCACTTGGTACATATGAGTCTGATGTCTAACTGAAATCATTGTAATTGGGTCTAGAGACCTTCCCTATCTCGAACTGCATGATCCAAGTGTGACCCAAGTGAAGCTCTATGCCATCATCTCTGAAAGATGTTTTACAAGTGAAGAGATATAAATTTACCATAACCATCTTGTTTATCTTCAATGGGATGATATCGAGAGTCACCATGTTTGAGAATTGTCTCCCAACTACAAATCACAAGGTACAACAACATGTTGCCTTACCTCAAATATTGCCATTTCATGTGCCAAATATTTTAGCATGTGGCAGTGGCAATGCTGGTAAGCCCAATCGATGTACTACGTCAACGGTCACATAACTTTTTTTGATGTCCCCATTAAAAACAAGTCTAATGACATCCCTCTGAAATAAATGGAATACTCTATCTGGGGATTCTCATGAATTATAAGACAATATTTGGAGGTCCAGATGGTGTCTTCTATCAAATTGGGGATTCTAAATGCTGATTGGTACTTGGAATAGTAGGAGTCTTTCCTCTACCCATGTTTCTCTATTGGAACTATTGTGGTGCATGATCAAGATGTCATAACCAATAATGTTTTGCCACATGTCCATTTCTCTAGCAATGAATACAAATTGGATTGGCTGAAGCACTAGGATCATCTTGATGACATTTCTTCCATCCTAACTCTTTTACTAACTAATCAAAAAGAGAATCTACTTTCTACTAGAGTTTGATGATCCATTGATCATGTCTACATTGATGTGCACTCACATTCACCATCATCATGTTTAGTTCTACCATCTATATTGTCTTCTCTCTTTGACATGACACAATCATTTGTATCATCATGCCCAATAACAAAAGCATCATGGGCAACTGCATCCATGAATACAAATCCATGGCTTCAAGCTAGTCCCAATAGTCACACACACACTGTGAAAAAATAGTTAATGATAGGCAAGAACCACTCTGATACTAAACTTGATCCATAAAATAGCACTTATTTCTATGCAAAAAGAGTTTACCTTGGATCCTTTCATCAAATCACTCAATTTCCAAAAAATACTCAAGGAAATGAAACTAAATTTAAACTTTTATCATATTTTAGCTAATTATGCATTCAATAGTGATTAATAAACATGATTAATTAAAATATGGAAAAAGAATGCATAAATAGAATCAAATCACAACAAGCATATGATAACGAAGTTTGACAATGCCTACTTTTATGTCATCCCTGTAGTTAGCCTTATTTTTTATGCCATCTATGTATGCCTATCAAAGGCAAAGAATAAAACCAATATTTTTCCCACATGAACTCATTGCCACGTGTCATAGCATGATTATCCACTTGGCATGCTAGGATTATGCCATATCACCCTGTGTCACCTTTTGCTCGTTGAAAACTTCAATGCATGATATATTGCACATATGGCCTCAAAATTGACCTATTAAAATTGCACCAAAAAGCTCTCGATGATCTCTATGTTATGCCAATGATCAATCTGCAATTTGATGACTTTTATTTTAGAGTGAATGTAGATCCTCCTGGATCACTCAACCCTTTTTGGCTAGACTTTCATTGATTCCCAATTACCCATAGCTTCTTGAACTTATCTTTTTGGGACCCAG
Organism: Torreya grandis; assembly: GCA_037957365.1. NCBI lineage: Eukaryota > Viridiplantae > Streptophyta > Pinopsida > Cupressales > Taxaceae > Torreya > Torreya grandis. Next base: position 2,759,978 of record JARHVA010000182.1, read on the forward strand.
GCAGCCCTCTCAGGACCAGATCTATCCCTCCATAGCTCATGCTCCTAGGATAATAAAACCCGATTTGGACAAGAGCACCATAATTTGGGGGTGTCATATTTTTGGTGCTATTGTCTAAGTTCATTTTTACCTTTAATGATGAGATGTTCTTGAATACTTTTCTTTTTCCCTATCAGCCTAATACAAGTTCATTTAACCCATAATCATTAATTACCCTATAAAAGCCATTCAAAGTACATTTAGAAGGGTTGGCACTCATTCATAGGAAATAAACAAGAATATAAGTACACTCAAGTACTCTTCACTATTCTCTGCATATAACCTTCTAAAACCTATTCAAGCATTCATACCAGTCTCTAGTCATCCAAAGTACATTCCAATTTTGCATAATAATTGCATACATCACATAATTACACCTAGCACTTCAAATGGGAGAACTACATTAGCTTGATCCCTCTTCAAAATATTGGTATATAGGCAGTGTGCCCACACATGGGGTGTGAAATGCATCTAGTGTATCCTTTACACACTAACCCCTTCTCTCTTTCCAAATTTTGCTACTCAAGTTCAAGTACCAAGAACTCTTGAGGGTTTTGAAGATTGAATCAGACACACAATGAGATCTACACAGACAATCTTTAATATTTCACTGATAAGGTGTCATAGGCCTATTGATCAAAACCTAGAAAAGCTAGACCACTAGGACAATAGCACCAAAAGTGGATAATAGCTCTATAAGTGGACATCAGTGCTAGAAAATAGACTACAATGCCAAATAGCAGGGTGTCTTGAGTTTGGTGCTACTATCCAATATAGAAACAGAGTTATGGGTCCTATTTATGATAGTCTACCATCCTTGCACAATAATTTTGAGATCCTGCATCATTCATTTCAGCCTAGAATAAGCTAAGTTTCCTTTCTTCACACTTCTTACTATTTTTAGAAAAGGTAAAATACACATCTATTTACACAAATTAGTAGGCCAATTGAGACACATTAATTACTGATTTACATTTACTCAGACCTTTATTTGCTTAGGAATTAAATATCTAATTCCCAAAAAGAATAAAACATTTGGTGAACCCGACTTACTTTGAATTTTTGCACAAAAACCCTAGAAACCCTAGGGCTAATTATTTTTTATTTTTTTCAATATTTTCCTTATTTTTATTGAATTTAAAAATTAGACAACTATAAATTCATTGAAATATTTTCAATAAATTCACCCAAAACCCTAGTTTGCACATACTAGGTCCTATTTGCATACAAACACTTTCAGACCACTAGGAAAAATATGCTACTAATTTTAGAAATATTTTCAAATTTTTCCTCAATTTTTCAAAATTAAAACTACAAATTTTATATAAAATTTTCAAATTACTAAACAAATTTTGGAAAAATTCATTCAAAACCCTAGTTGCATCAAATACATTCTCAGTTATTTTCTAGTACTTTTCACATAATTTTCTAAAAATTTAGTTGCATATCAAATTCACAAAATCAATTTCAAATTCAAAAGTCTATAGTATGTTACAAATACTATTTTTGAAAAATCCTTAGTTGCATGTACTCGCTCCTTTGTTGTTCAAGGTATCACCTTACATTCATACAAAAGTTGCAAAAATGATGTTCTTTAATCTACAAATTTTTCTTACATTTATTATAAATCATAAAGATTCCATTATCGGTCCTATCATGTACATAAATGATGAATTTTATCATATGTTAGTACAAAGTTTCATTCTTTGCATTTCCTATTTATTTTTCATGGCATGGGATGATGTTAAGCAATTTATTTTCAAATATGTAAAAACATCTCCTACATCACCTCCTTGGAGCCCTTTCCATGTACCAAGTCATGTTTCATGACTACCCATCGTTAGAGAGCCCAATTGACACCTATTGTTCCTCCACCTCCTCAACCTATTTATTATCTTTGCTCTCCTCCCATAACTATAACTCCTATATAGATAGTAGATAATATGGTTAGAGCTATTACTTGATGTGCAACTATGCCTCCTCCACCTACCTAGGAGCCCCATCACCATGCTATTCCAATCCATCCCATGCTCAACCAACTAGCACAGGCAGATTCATAGAATGCATATGACACTGTTGATCATTTCAGAAACACTTCAGCTAAAATTTCCATGTTAAAACTACTTCAAAAAAATTAAGTATTCAAGGATAATCTTTATCAAGCACTCTCTCAGACTTCTATGCCTCTTGATTCAAAACCTTCTAATTTTGCATCAATGGTAAATACTCTAAAAACTATAGAAGATGCAATTTCTTTTGATAGTGAGGACATGCCTTCTCAGATGGTTATTGATAAAAATTTACCATTATTAATACAAGTACAAGTCAAAACCAATGCAGTCAAGAGAGTTCTTGTCGATAGTGGTTCCAAAATAAATTTATGTAATATCACATCCTTATAAGCAATGGGTATAGATTTGGTATCAATGCATAAAATAGATAAGAACATCTGAGAGTTCAATGATATACCATGACAAACATTGGGTACTATTACTTTAGATATCATGGTGGGACTAAAAATCCTCCCAACCTAGTTTTAGGTCATGCCAGGTCCACTTCACTATAGTCTTTTACTCGAATGACCTTGGATACATACTATGGGTGCTATCCCTTCCACTCTCCATCGATGTATTAAGTTTCTCCATGAGGGATATCTATACACATGTCTAGTAGACAACCAACCATTCAGATATTGTTGACTAACACAATCATCTTCAATAATTTCATCAGATACCATATCTAATAGTATAACCACCACTTCATCGCATTTCTCTTGATCAAATACATACATATGAGGTTAGTGAGACTAGAACTCCCCATTCCAATCCACTTACAATTACACCATCAACACCAGCTCTTTCACTAGTCATAGCAGCTTCCACTATTTTAGCCACTCCATCGATCATAGTTCTCATACCTATTACACATCCACAATCACCAATAGCAGTACCAGTAATTCTAGTTGATTCCATAGTCACTACAATGATTATAGATATTTTAGCAACAACACTTTCCTTTACTACTATAGCTAAGGAGACTCCTATAGCATAATTACCCCTAGTGGTAAATTTAGAGTTACCATATGTACATGATGTTAATACAAATTCATAGGTTCTTTAGATGATGATACAATACCCACACTCATAGATGATTATTTGTGTGGGTTGAGTTTTACACTAGCTGACCCAAGAGAGTATCGAGATGACTTTAGAGCTCTCATACCACATTGTAAAATTCTTTTAGCATCTTGAACTACATTTTAAGGATATCCTCCACATTCATGACCATAGTTAGCTCACTTGGCACATATAATTCACACGGTTACCTCTATGGATATAGAGCTAGTTATTCAAATTTTGGTAGGTGGCACACAACATCAACCATAGTTTATGTTATAGTTATTACTTGATCATGAATTGATCACATTACCTACAGTATGACATAGATCTACCAATAGATTATCACATTAGGATGGTCATCTATTTGTACCTTTCTTAAGATTACAAGGCATGATATAAACTCATGCACAACCTTACAATAGAGATTGAATAAACTATAGGACTGAGGTATCATTCAGATTATAGAACCACTAGCACTAGCTCCACCACTTCCACTAAAGTCACTTACCAATAGGGATAAACATCCAAGAGCAGAATCTGCATCTCCACCACCAGGGCAACCCTCAGTTCACCTTCAACATGATGACATCACAAACATAACATTTATAGCATATGATGATACTTATGGTGATGATCTTGATGCCTTTGATGATGGCTAAGATCATTTCCTCCATTTTCATCTCCAACAGGTTCCATCTTTGGATCCCCTCCCACTACCGATCTAGTATTTTATATTATGATGTATATACTTATACATATTTCCTTTCTATCATTGATTGTACATATTATCTCATGCTTGATTGTACATAGTTCAAATATTTTCAAAAATATAAAAAAATATAACACTTTAAAATATAAAAACATTTAAAAAATTGCAAAAATGCCAACTTTTTTTAATTGTATGCATCATCCATGCTTTACATTCATACTATCATGTTAGGACTTACATTTGTTGTTTCATGCTATTGCATGTTGATTTTCTACATAACCATGCTTCACTTGATCTTCTTTAAGAGTGTGTAGTGACATCCAACTGCTTGATTACTTCATTCTACCCATAGAGGGGGCATTCCTACTTTTATGTTTGAGAAATACATTACTATATACACCCATTGGGGGCATCTTCTACATGACTACACCATCTAGGTTCTGTCATTTCTATACCACACACTTTGAGTTATCATGCTGATGTTCATTACTTTATAGCTTATAAAGAATACTATATCGACATCTCATTAGTATCTAGCACTTATGTATTTCTTAGCATCTACCTAGTCTTGAACTACACATGTTTTGCATACTCTCACATTTGCTTTGATTAGTTAGATGTGTTTTTATCTTCCAGTTCATACTTCTACTTTCATTCCTTGTTTAGCATAGTTTGTGTGATTGTACTTTCCAATTCTCGCTCATCTTCATGTGTGTGCCTTAGGAAATTTCTTAATGTCCTCTATTTGTACTCTTTCACGTGCTTATGGCCCTTATGCCAACTTTGCTTCTTTCACTTGTATGTGTATGTGGTATTTGAACATGCCTTCCATGCTTGTTTCTAGTTTGAGTGAAATGTGCCCATGTCCCTTATTTGCATGGCCCCTTGCCCCATCTAGTATGCTTCTTGATTCTTGCCTCTTACTTTTTTGCTTGTTACTTGTCAAATGTGTACAATGTTATGATCCATATCATGCATTTTCTTTTCTTTCTTGGATTCCATGATGGACATCATGCTATACCCCTCCAACTAACAACTACTAATTAACATTTCTAGTTCCAATGCAGTACTTTGTGCATACTTTCACATTATTATATCTATCTAGGCATACCCCTATTGATATAACAATATCTTGGTATAAACATTTACTACATCTTGAAGCATATTGTCAAATATCAAATGCTATATATATATATATATATATATATATATATATATATATTCAAATTAACAAACTTGTAGGACTCTTTTCTTCTAAGCGCAATCATTGCAGGTTTATCATTCCTACCCTCAAAATAGGGGGCATCAAACAAGGGATTTATCACAAAGATAAAATCTCCTAACAATCAAAACATCAGCATTTACAATAGTCAACACATAATCTAGAGGTCAAACTAGTCAAATCAGAGTAGAAAAATAGGAATAGTCTCAGATCAATAGTTAATTTTCACACCAGATAGTAGTTGTTAGGGTGTGGAGCTAAAAGCTTCACTAAGGAGCATTCATTATCAATTCAGGTCTACACAGACACCGGCATTGGTCAGGAGTGACCGACGTTGGTTAGGAGCAATTGCAGAGATGCCGACGTCGGCAGAGGGTCGGCCGACGGCGGTCACAGACAAGCAGCAGGAACCAATGTCGGTTACCTGCGTGTCCAGAAAGCTATTTCCATGGATAGAAGCGAGTGTTTGCATGATGAGTTTGAGTTGCAGTCTCAAGCTCGCGTCTCTATTATTGGCAATACTATTTTTAGAGCCCTTGTTCAAGTGGCTTAACTGCTTGTTGGAAGTGCATGCTCAAGTCTCCTAATTCTATATGTAGAATTAGATCTTCCTAGCTTATTGATTTTGTAGTTGGGTGAATTATTATTATAATTCATTGTATCAGAAGAACAGTATAGAATTGAATCAATCCAGGCTTGTTGGAGTTGATTGTTCTTGAGAGAGAGAGCTCTTGAGGAATAGAGATCTATTGAGAGATCTATACATCTAGGAGAGGTGTGGAAGAAAGAAGTTTTCTTCAATTGTATTCCTTTTGTAAAGAGTTTGTTAATACAAGTTTTCAGGGTGGTTTCTTGTATCTCTTGTTCTTGCTATTATCTCATTCTAGTTACTTGTCAATCTGATTTAATTCTGCGTTTATTACTTTCGCAATTGTAATCTATTGTTGGATTGATCCCCCCATAAGTGGTATCAGAGCCTTGGTTGCAGGTTCAAAGCTTGATATCCAATAATTGGTATCAAAGTTCAGGTTCACTAACAGGTGGTTCAGATCTGTGTAGTGTGTATTGATTACAGGTTCTCACAGGGATTTCTGCAAGTATTTCTGTTTGAGTGGGAGAAGCAATGGCAAATGAAAGTAAATTGAGAATGGAAAAGTTCAATGGCAAAAATTACCAACACTGGAGAATGCAGATAGAGGATTATCTATATCAGAAAGATCTCTACTTACCGTTAGGTGGGGTGGCAAAGAAGCCCAAAGACATGGAGGATGAAGAATGGGAAGTTCTTGACAGAAAGGCTCTGGGGTCTATAAGACTGAGTCTAGCATCCACTGTGATATCTAATTTATCACAGGCAAAGTCTACGATAGAGTTGATGACTACGTTAGCAAATTTGTATGAAAAACCCTCAGCTTCTAATAAGGTATATCTTATGAAGCAGTTTTTTAATTTGCATATGAATGAAGGTGGATCTGTTTCTACTCATCTAAATGATTTCAATGGAATTGTGAATCAATTAAGTTCAGTGAATATAGTGTTTGATGATGAAATAAAAGCTCTTTTAATATTATGTTCTTTGCCTGAAAGCTGGCATGGCTTAGTAATGGCAGTAAATAATACTGCATCTGCATCAAATATTTTGAAAGTAGAGGATATTGTTAGTGTTATCTTGAATGAGGAAATACGCAGAAAAAGCACAGAAGAGACATCTGGGAATGCTTTATGTTTTGAGAGCAGGGGAAGGCAGAAAGAGAAGAGCAAAAAAGGCAGATCAAGATCCAAATCAAAGGGGAAAGGCAAATCTAAATCCAGAAATGGCAGAAGGCCTCAATGCTAAAATTGTGGAAAGATGGGGCACATAAGCAGAGATTGTTGGTCAAAGTCTAAGGAGGACAATCAGCACGAAGAAAAGGAAGAAGCCAAGGTTGCAGGTATTGCACAAGATGCTTTAATTTTCTCTCTGCATAATAATATAGAATCTTGGGTATTAGATTTTGGTGCATCTTTTCATGCTACTCCTAACAGGGAATATTTCAGTGACTATATCCATGGAGATTTTGGAATAGTGTATCTAGGGGATGATGAGCCCTGTAAAATAATTGGCAAAGGTAAAGTGCAGCTGAAGATGCAGAATAGCAACACATGGGTGTTGAGAGATGTGATGCATGTTCCTAGCTTGAAGAGAAATTTGATTTCTGCAGGAAAGTTAGGGGATGAGGGTTGTACAGTAACTCTCACAGCAGAATCTTGGAAGGTGACCAAGGGTGCACTTGTTATGGCCAGAGGTAAGAGAGAAGGTACTCTCTATTTATGTAATTGTGTTACTAACAAATCTTCTATATTATCTACTTCAGATGTGGATGCTAAATTGTGGCACTCAAGGCTTGGCCACATGAGTGAGAAGGGGATGTCAATTCTTAAGTCCAAAGGTATGCTTTCAGATTTAAAAGGCATAGATCTAGAGTTTTGTGAGCACTGTGTATTTGGAAAACAGAAAAGGGTTAGTTTTCTCAAGACTGGGTCTACTAAAAAGAGGCATAAGTTGGAGCTTGTTCACACAGACGTGTGGGGACCGGCTCAGGTTGCTTCCATTGGAGGATCACAGTACTATGTATCTTTCATAGATGATGCTACAAGGAAGGTATGGATCTATTGTATTAGAAGAAAATCTGATGTATTTGAGACTTTTAAAGTTTGGAAAGCTATGGTTGAGAATGAAACAGGTAAAAGATTAAAGTGCCTAAGATCAGACAATGGCGGTGAGTTCTGCAGTCATAAGTTCAAAGATTATTGTTATATGCATGGAATCCGTAGGCAAAGGACGGTTCTAAGGACACCTCAGCAGAATGGTATTGCTGAAAGGATGAACATGACAATAATGGAGTGTGCAAGATGTATGAGATTGCATGCCGGTTTTCCCTTATAGTTTTGGGCACAAGCTGTTGACACTACAGTGTACCTGATTAACAGAGGACCCTCTACAACTCTGGATGGTGGTATTCCAGAAGAGGCATGGATAGGTAAAAAGGTTGATCTCTCATATCTCAAAGTTTTTGGTTGTGAAGCCTTTGTGCATATAGATAAGGAAAATAGAAAGAAGCTTGATGCTAAGTCTATGAGATGCACATTTATTGGCTATGGCTCAGATGATTTTGGTTACAGATTGTGGAATCTAGAAACTAACAAGGTAATCAGGAGCCGTGATGTTGTTTTCAACGAAAGAGTGATGTATTGTGATCAGCTAAGGAAGCTGAATCAATCTGAGCAGAGCAATGGTGAATTGGATGAGGTGAAAGTCCAAGATGAGCTCGCGAGAAAAAGAAATAATTACTTGCAGGAAAACACAAAGACCGACGTCGGCAGGGTAGGAACCGGTGTCGGCAGTACAGAAACTAGCGTCGACCGTATAAAGACCGACGTTGGCAGGACAGGTACCGAGGTCAATCAGGAAGAACCAACGTCGGCCAGTAACAGGTCTGGAGGTGACCGAGGTCGGTCACTGTCAGAGAATTTGGGTGGACAGCGTGTTGTGAACGAGTCTCAGACACCCATCAGGAGGTCAGAAAGGGTGAGTAAGCCTCCAATTAGATATTCTCCTTCTTTATTTTATTTATTGCTAACTGATGGTGGAGAACCAGAGAGTTTTGAAGAAGCAATACAGGTGGAGTCCAAGAGTCAGTGGGAGCGTGGCATGGTTGAGGAGTTGGAGTCCTTAAGAGAGAACCAAACATGGGATTTGGTTGAATTGCCAGCTGGTAAGAGAACACTCAAGAACAGATGGACTTATAGGTTGAAAGAAGGTGAGAATGGACAGATGAGATACAAGGCCAGATTAGTGGTAAAAGGATTTGCACAAAAGCCAGGTATTGACTTTGGTGAGATTTTTTCTCCTGTTGTTAAAATGACTTCTATAAGGGTTGTATTGTCTTTGGTTGCTTTTGAGGATTTGCATCTTGAGCAGCTAGATGTTAAGACAACGTTTCTTCACGGAGATTTGGATGAGGAAATTTATATGGAACAGCCGGAAGGATTCGAGGTCAAGGGTAAGGAGAAGCTTGTGTGCAGATTGAAGAAAAGCTTGTATGGCCTCAAGCAAGCTCCTAGGCAATGGTACTTAAAATTTGACAGGTTTATGACTGAGCATGGCTACAGTAGGTGTCAATCAGACCATTATGTGTATTTCAAGAGATTTGATAATGGTAGATATATTATTCTATTGTTGTATGTAGATGATATGCTGGTTGCAGGATCACACATGCAGGATATCTCTGAGCTTAAGGTGAAATTAGCTCAAATGTTTGCTATGAAGGATTTGGGAGCAGCAAAGAAAATCCTTGGCATGAACATTAAGAGAGACAGGAAAAATCACAGGTTGATATTGTCTTAAGAAGATTATGTGGACAAGGTGTTGAAATGGGTCAATATGCAGGATGCTAAACCGGTAAGCACACCTTTGGCTGGACATTTTAAGTTGAGTAAAGAACAATGTCCTAATTCATATGATGAGGTAGAGTAAATGAGTAAGGTTCCATATTCTTCCACAGTAGGGACTTTGATGTATGCAATGGTGTGTACTAGACCGGATATTGCCCAAGCAGTGGGAGTGGTAAGTAAGTATATGGCCAATCCAGGTAAGGAACATTGGAAAGCAGTTCAGTAGATCCTTAGATATCTGAGAGGAACCAGCAGTAGGCACATGTGTTATGGAGGTTCAGATACTTCTCTACATGGTTATGTAGATTCAGATATGGCAGGTGATTTGGATGGCAGGAGGAGCACTACAGGTTATGTTTTCACTATAGGTGGAACGGCGATTAGCTGGATATCTAAATTGCAGAAGGTTGTTACCTTGTCAACTACAGAAGCAGAGTATATTGCAGTCACAGAGGCTAGCAAAGAGATGATATGGATGACACGGTTCATGGATGAGCTTGGTAGGGAGCATGAGAGTTGTAGATTGTATAGTGACAGTCAGAGTGCAATCCCTTTGGCTAAGAATTCAGCCTTTCATTCAAGAACAAAGCACATACAGCTAAGGTATCACTTCATACGACAGGTATTGGAAGATGGTGAGTTGAAGCTGGAGAAGATCCATACAGATAGGAATCCTGCTGATATGTTAACAAAGCCGGTTACAAAGGAGAAGTTGAATCTTCATTCAACTTCTGTTGGTCTTCATGATTGAGTTGAAGATGGAGGAGCTAGAAGATGTTGCTGTACAGGTTCTGGTGCAGCTGTTTATCTCCAAGTGGGAGATTATTAGGATGTGGAGCTAAAAGCTTCACCAAGGAGCATTCATTATCAGTTCGGGTCTACACAGACACTGGCATCGGTTAGGAGTGACCGACATCAGTCAGGAGCAGTTGCAGAGACGCCGACATCGGCAGAGGGTCGGCCGGCGGTGGTCACAGACAAGCAGCAGGAACCGACATCGATTACCTGCATGTCCAGAAAGCTATTTCTGTGGACAGAAGCGAGTGTTTGCATGATGAGTTTGAGTTGCAGTCTTAAGCTCACATCTCTATTATTGGCAATACTATTTTTAGAGCCCTTGTTCAAGTGGCTTAACTGCTTGTTGGAAGTGCATGCTCAAGTCTCCTAATTCTATATGTAGAATTAGATCTTCCTAGCTTATTGATTTTGTAGTTGGGTGAATTATTATTGTAATTCATTATATCAGAAGAATAGTACAGAATTGAATCAATCCAGGCTTGTTGGAGTTGATTGTTCTTGAGAGAGAGAGCTCTTGAGGAATAGAGATCTATTGAGAGATCTATACATCTAGGAGAGGTGTGGAAGAAAGAAGCTTTCTTCAATTGTATTCCTTTTTTAAAGAGTTTGTTAATACAAGTTTTCAGGGTGGTTTCTTGTATCTCTTGTTCTTGCTATTATCTCATTCTAGTTACTTGTCAATCTGATTTAATTCTGCGTTTATTGCTTTCACAATTGTAATCTATTGTTGGATTGATCCCCCCATAGTAGTGATAGAAATTGACAGTAGCACCATAAACATGGGGTGTCTATATTTTGGCTCTCCTATCTAGGTAGAAAAACACTCAGGGTTTCCATAAATAGACAAAAAATTTAGTTCAGGGATAATTTTTGCATTTCCAGATCCTTCAAATTCAATAGTTTTAGCATAGTTATCTCGGATATAGGGGGTTATCATGTGCAACATGATGGTTCTCACTTTCAATTTAGATTGAGAATTTGGAATAACTTCTAAATTAGAATACATGTTCTAGACATCAATGATTGGGGGAAATGTGTATGATACATTGATCTTCTTTTATTTTCAAGTTCAGCTTATTCTAGGCATTTTCAGTAGTTACATGCCTTACTCCATCTGTAGGTGGTTGGTATCACATTCAAGTTAAAATTTCATTAAAATTTAGCTTTTCAAGTACCCAAATTCCCAAGTTGGCTTTCATATAAGCTTACTACATCAGTTTTAGAGTGGCTTTCATATAAGCCTAATCTCCATCTTTTGAAATGGCCAAGAGTGGCCTAGTTTCTAGCACACATTCGGCTATCCATACCATAGTATCAGATTTTCAACACATTCATGGGCTCCATGAACCATCTCATATGAAATATATTCTATAATGGTTCAATTAATAGCTTCACTTCATAGGGAAACAATGGAGCCAAAGGGCCAGCCTTTGTATTCTTGAGCCACCTATTTAAAGGGATTGGACATATATTTCAGACATCGATCAACACGTACATGATTTGTTAACTTCACTTAGTTGGTGATGATAGAGCTAAAGGGCCAACCTTTGCATTCTTGATCCACATTCTAGGGAATTGAGCACTTAGCTTTGTTCATGATATTACTCTTTATTCAGCACATACTCAATATAATCTAGCATTACAATAGGTTTTATATTGGTGCGCGTACCCGATGAGGTATATTCATTCCTCTCTCTTCCTTTAATCAACTTTTGTACATTCTTATTTTAGATATAATGTATCTAGTAAGAACTGATCTACTTCATGTTTTTATTTGTAGATTCACACATCACAGTGTGCTCTCTCTCTCTATGCACATCTAACATCACATAGCTTCATGAGTTATTTCCCTTATAGGTAAGTTCAGGTATGCTTTCTATTTTTCCTTTATCCTAGTATTTTGCTTTGTTGCATCACTAGAATAAAGGGGGGGGAGAATGTAATAATATAAAATGAGAAATTAGATTACTTAGGCATGGATAATAGCACCCAACATATAAGTCCTCTTTCTTGCTCACTTAACCCTTCTCGACTAGACTTTCATTGATTCCTAGTCATCCGTAGCTTCTTGGACTTATCTTTTTGGGACCTAGGCAACCCTCTTATACCCAAATACATCCCCCTAGGGATCATCCTCCAAGGACAATAATTCCAAATTTGGATAGGAGCATCAAAATTTAGGGGTGTCCTATTTTTAGTGTTGTTATCCAAGTTCATTTTTACCTCTAACGATCAGATTTTCTTGAATCCTTATCTTTTTCCTTATCGGCCTAATACAAGTTAATTTAACCCATGATCATTAATTACCCTAGAAAAGGTCATTCAAAATACATTTAGAAGGGTTGTCACTCATTTACGAGAAAGAAATAAGAATACAAGTAAGTACACTCAAGCACTCTTCCCTATTCTCTACATACAACCTTACAAAACTAATTCAAGCCTATTCAAGCATTCATACCAGTCCCTAGTCATCTAAAGTACATTCCAATTTTGAATTATAGTTGCATACATCACACAATTACACCAAGCGCTTCAAATGGGAGAACTACATTAGCTTGATCCCTCTTTGGAGTATTGGTATGTAGGTAGCGTGCCCATACATGGGGTGTGAAGTACATCTAGCATATCTTTTACACACTAAACTATTTTCTCTTTCCCAAGTTTGATACTTAAGTTCAAGTACCAAAAGCTCCTAAGGGTTTTGAATATTGAATCAAACACACAAAGAGCTCCACACAGACCCAAGATTTAATATTTCACTAATAGGGTGTCAAAGGCCTATTGAATAGAACCTAGAAAAGCCAGACCAATAGGATAACCGTGTCATAAGTGGACAACAGCTCCAAAAGTGGAAAATAGTGCTAAAAAGTGCACTACAACACCAAGTAGTAGGGTGTCTTGAGTTTGGTGCTACTATCAAATCCAAAAATAGAGTTATGGACTCTGTTTATGATAGTCTGCCATCCCTGAACAACAATTTCTAGATCTTGCATCATTCATTTTAGCCCAAAATAAGCTAATTTTTATTTCTTCACACTTCTTACTATTTTTAGAAGATGTAAAATACACATCTATTTACATAAATTAGTAGGCTAATTTAGACACATTAATTACTAATTTACATTTACTCAGACCTTTATTTGCTTAGGAATTAAACATCTAATTCCCAAAAGAATAAAACACCTTTCAAGTCTCAAACTCCTTTTGAACCTTCTTTTAAGTCCACAGGATCTGGAGTCTTAAGATAAATTTACAATTTGAATAAATCTCAAATTGTTTCTACATTTCCAGTTTCTGTCAACCACTACCTATTTGCACATGGTCTTCCTTTTGCTATGGGATCCAAAGCTCTCAAGATAATTTGCACTTTGTAGTGTGTGTCAAGTCATATTTATAGTTGCAAGTTTATTCCATACCTTGGTATGGGCCCACGCTTTTCACTTGTGTGACGCACTTAGGAGGTGGATATGCAATTTTCAAATTGAAAATTTAACATTTGTTTTTTTTAGTTGCCTTTGTCATGACACCTTCCCACAGGGATTTATAACCTCCAACGTAAATTATTTTTTCCACCTAAACTTTTGGAAAAACCTTGGCATATGTTTTATAATTTTCAAACTATAGTCAACGTGAATGCTTTCACCATGTCTTCCACATGTCCACTTGCTTTGTTAAATTTTTACCTTATTTCCATGTGAATAGGCTTATTATGGCATGGCTACCATCTTCACATTTTTCTTGCTATTCACCCAAAGTCCACGTGGACTCATAATTTCCATGCCAATATTTTCTTAAGAAAAGATTCAAACACTTGGTGCAGGTTCAAGCACCAACACTATCTCTTTATCGGGGATGTACACCCACCTTGGGTATGTAAAGAACCCCAAAAAATAAGACTAGGTGCCAATCCATTCGGCCATGAAGTTTATATTTGAGTAACTTATCAATAAACACTCATGGAAACTCAATAAAATAAGGTAGATTAATAAAAATAGATCAGGAGGATCTAAAAATAAACGCATGAAAAAAAAGAAAGAAAGGAACTATACAAGCAATGCCTAAAATAGAGGGGCAACAAAGCAACAAAACAATAAATCTATAATCTATACAATATTGTACACATTCACATGCTCAGTCAAGGAAATGTTTCATATGTTTGCCATTAATTGGTGGCTCTGGTATCTCATCATCCCATAATTTATTGAAGTTTTCCAATAGCTTGGTGGCCAAGATGAAAATGAATCTTTGTACTTGCCTGATGGTATTGTTGCTTGGTTGTGATAGGATGACATATTAAAACAAATACTCCCTATATGATCTCAAATCTGGCTAAGACCAAGCCAAAATATATTGGTTCCTTTTCACCAACTATAAATAAACATATTTCTCAGTTGTAATTAGGTGAGTACCAAGCAAGAGTGCCTCAGGATCAACAATGTCATTCATGCACTCGAAGTACTACTTGAAAAAAGTCTAAAAACATTCATCATCAGGGGCATAAAAGATAACCCCATCTCCATTTAATGACATTTTCTAAATAATAGCACTTTTGTTGTCAAGATCACCATCAAGAGCAACTAGTTGGTCAACAACATCCACATTCCCAATGAGATTACCCAATCCCACATTCATGTAAAACACTTCACTTAGATCACACTTTGGATTTTAAATTACATCATGATTGGGTAACTCATATACTTACATCATATTAACATCACAAGAAAATTCAAAAGCTGGAACATATACTTTCTTTACCACACTCCAAAATTAATCAATAATGGTAGCACTCATCAATTCTGTAGAGGCAAAAAACTTACTTTGGGAGTCTTGACAATTGAACATCAAAATCTCATCATCATCAGATGTAGACTCAGAATCATCTTCATATTCATCACTTGATTTATTAGTATCACATGGGGATTGGGAAAGAATTACTTTGTTGACCATTTTGGCCCACATGCTAAGCTTTTACCTAGATAGATTAGCTTAGCAGAGTCCTGATTGAAATGGATGATCAAGAAATGACTTGAGAAAGCCTAGAAGAACTAGACCATCATCAAATATCATGCATAAATTAATAGATAAATTTGGTTGTGCATTTAATATATTCACTTGGAAATCCTCTCAAGCCAAAATATTGCATAGACATGATGTTTTTCATGCCTAGATCATCCTCTAAAAATTTGTGGCCTGATGTTTTTTCTATCTCATGATACAAATCTTCAAAGTTGAACAAATAGAATAAGATGTACACAAAGATGTCAAGATAAATATATGACAAGTAACCATTTGGGTTCAAATGATCCTAAGGTTGAATGTAGATATGATAGGTGTTAAGATCTTGGGAGCTCAGGTAGAAGATCTATGGCATGCGTAAGGTCAAAGAGTCAAAAAGTGTTTGGAACAAGATCAATGATCAATGTTCGATCAGATCAAAGATCTAACAATGAGAATAAACCTGATGACATTAGTGGGTCTTGAAGATCTAATGATGCATGTTAAATCATGTGATTAAGGATCAATGGTGAGTGAAAGTTCAACTAGTCAATGGGTCCTAAGAGCAAATGAGAAGCTACCAAGTGTCAAGACTGTGGCAAAAGCTAGATAAATCAATAGATCACATGCAAGTCATACAAAAGTAGATAGATGATGCACATAAGGTTAAAGGGTCAATATTCCTAAGGATGAATGCAAGGCCACCACATGGTAAAAGCATGAGAGCTAGCCAAGACTAACTATGGGGCCCATAGAATGAATGAGGAGCTGATAGATGGCATAGTTTGGGAAGCCCAAATCAAGATTAATGGCCAAGATTAAAATTCAAAGCGATGAGATTTTGATCAAAGGTAGAATGTGACTTAGGTCAAGCCAAAAGCAAATGTTTTAAAATGCATGTGCCACCATTATATCTTGGTCAAATGCCATCAAGAAAGCGCATCCATATAGCAAGGATTGTTGATGATAAAACTCTATTGCCAATAAAATTTTGAGACATAATAAGTTTTGTCAAAACCTAATATATTCCAAGAATGAGACTATGCAACTTGTATATTTTCATTTACATAATGACTATAGGAAAACCAATAAATTAGATTTGTTTTCTATCTATATAAAACAACCATATTCAGGTTGGAGTATGTGTAAACATAAATGAGATATGATGGAGTTCTTATCCTTTGATATAGTCATAGCTTTGTTAAATAGGTACCTATAGCCACCTAAAGCATACATGATGATGGCTCTGTCAGATCCATAGATATGAAGATTTTGTCTTCACAAATAGGTCAAGTGGAAGATAGCATAAAGTCCCAAGATGGAGATCTAGAGGTTAGAAAAAATAGCTATAACATTTTAGATATATTTAAGGTTTGGAAGATTTTTTTCACAGCAAGATCATGACTCATCATCTTCGACAAACTCTTATCATTTACTATGTTTTCTCAACCAATGAGAAGGTTCAGGGGATATTGGGACAAATGAAAGCTATCTTGTTTGTGATGTATTAACCCTAATTTAATAAAAATATGGTGGAGTATTTATTAAAAGATTGTGGAAGATCATTTAATGATATTAGATGGCATGTTCCCTCTCTCTCCCCTTTATCCTATATTTCTTATTTTCTTCCACATTATAAGCTCTCTCTCTCTCAAATCCTAAACTCTCACAAGGACTCTTTGATCTTGAAGAGTAGGGGACTCTCTAAGATATTGCAAGATATTCTCCTCTTGATTAGACTAAAGCCTATCAAGAATTTGTAAAAACTACCTCTTGATGTAATAAAGTACTTTATTTACCTATCTCTTGCCTTGGATCTGTGTTGAGTGAGTTGTGCATGATGGCATTGTGAAGGAAAATATTCCTCATCCATTGTCCTCCTTTTGAACCTCCTTTAGGGTGTTTTCAATCTATTTATAGGTCTAGATTAGTGTTCTGCCTAAACCTAATCCATGAAATACTTATGTAATTAGTTGGTCTATGAGATTGTGTGAGCTAGCATTATCTTATATAGATCTAGTGTGGGTTCAAGCTTATGGGAGTTTCCCATTTTTATTTGGTGCATCATTGTTTAACCTTATTAGGATCCCTTTTCCCCTTTTCTAACCCTTTTCCCTATAGTAGCATTATTTTAGGTGATTTATTAAGAGGAAGCCAACCTACTCCATAGGTTTAGCCCCATCATAGGTTACCCATAGCCTACAGTTATTCCCATATTATGACTAGGAGTAGAGGATCCTGAAGAAATCCCCTACAAGGGTACAATCTAGTGCCATAATAGTTTTGGTATGCTTGGTGGGACTTGATTCAAGTGACTTGAAGCATTGATTGGCAATGTGGAAGGACAACTTGCAGCCATTTTGGAGAGATTTCAAATACTATATGGGTAGAGTTGTAGTCAAAAAAGTTACATCAGTCGTAGCAAGTCTTAATTACAGAGGTAAGATGGGTTATCATTCATGATTTTATTCATCTTCATATGCTTAATGAGGAGTTATGTAGGTTTAATAAGGCATGATTATGTTGTTCATCCCTATGAATAGACCTTTGACCATTTTCAACTCAATCATGATCCATACCCATACTATCATGCCTCATATCAAACATTTTACACTTCTCCCAATCCTATGATGAGTCCCCTTATTACCAAGATCATCAAACCTACTATGAGTCTCATTTACCCCCTCTGTAGCCTAATTACCATTTTGATAAATCATGATAGTAGCATGACATTCCTAAACAACCTACCCATGCCCCAAACCATTCCATATCTAGCCTTAAACAAGCCTTATTGGACCAAGAAATGAATATGATAAACATTGATACATTGAAGGGGTATGGATAGGAAATTCCAAAACATGTCATTAGGGGGGTTAAAAATTTAGTGCAGTAGGCAAAAGAAAGTTGGATGTCTTTCATTAAGAGAGGTTATTCTATAAATAGTAGTGGCATGCTTGACATAGATGGACTCATCTCCAAGATTGAGGATAAGATGGTAGCCCATGAAGAACATCAAACACCTCATTACCCATCCTTCCTTCCCTCATTCACTCCATGTTAGCCTCATGTTGAGCTTCCCATCACCACTCATAAGCCCTCACCAAATGAGTTTCAATGTCATCATAGTTCCCCCCAACTCCTCTCAACCTTCCCCTCTTGGAAATTTGTCTAAGGGAGAGTCTAAGAGGAAAGGCAAATTTGTGTTGAAAGAGCCAGCCATCATGAGTAATCAAGGTCTGATTTTGACACCTCCCTTGCTAGGAAAATTGAAGATACAAATAAACATTTGTACCAAACATTGGTAGTTATAAAGGTATCATCACCTCAATTGCACATACCTACTTTCATTACTCAATCCACAATGCACACTATGTAGGAAAACCATGAACCCAAATTTCCATCTTGGAACCAAATCATGCAGTCAATAAAACCCAAAGTTACTCAATACCCACCCTTCCCTCCTCAAGAATTTTAGGACTTTCCTTCATGGAGATCCATGCAAAGTGCTATGCAGAAGAAGGAGGAAGTGGTGATTGTTGAAGACAAACAACTAGATGAAGGGAATGTGGTATGCATTTCATCTCTCTTGGAGTCACTCTAGAGATATTCAATGTCACTTATGGAGAGAGAAACCATTCTTGAATAGGTAAACATTCAAAATAAGATTGAACTTATAGTTGATGATGATGATTTAGATAGGCTTGAGGAGGAAATGGTCCTTGGAATACCCCTTGGCAGAGAAGGGCATCATTCAATTTTTAGAGATACAGAGGAAAATGAATTGTAGGAGTGTGATAAACCACAAAGGAAAGACATATCAACTGAGTAACAAGAGGAGTTCCTCATAGCACAACATACATGCTTTACAATCATATGACTGAATAATGGGAGAATGAAACATATAATCAATTTGTAGCAACTATAATTAAAGATGATAACCTCCAAAGGTTTACAATTCAAGAGAAAGTATGTGCTTAAAAGGTTTCCAACTTCATTGAAGATTAACAGTCCCTTCTTTACTATCAAGACAAATATGATGATATGCGTGAGACCTCATTAGTTGATGAAATTTTTATATGTGAGCATGGTTTCATGGATTTTCAATCTGATCATGAAGACCTTTGGTAAAAATTCATAGATATTTGCAATGAATATCAAGGACTCAGACATCATGTAGAACAAGTTGAAGATACATTAGCTGCTAACCTTGTCAAAGATCATCCATAAGAGGAGCAAGCACAAGGTGATATAGAGAATGCTGAGGTGCTTATTCTAGTAATACATTAGGGTGAATACATGACAAATTAGATGTAACTCATATTTGAGGTAGATTTAGTACCTCTCATGAAAAGGAGAGATATTTGGAAAGAGTATGCTTGGGTGCTCAACTCACCCAATCAACTAATACACCAAGAAATGGATCAAGAAATTTTATATGACATCATGAGAATCTTTTTGAGGAGAGTATTCACATGGTAATTGGTTATATGGTTGTGATATGGGAAATATATTCCCATATGATTATTATCACCCATAAACTAATCTAGGTGGTTTGGTCCTCCTTTATAGGAGGTTGTTTCTCCTATTATATGGTTATTTATTAGTCTCAATTGTAGCAAGGTATTCTATCCTGAATAATATGATATAAGTTTAGTGTTTTATTTTGTTATCTTTAGCTCCATGATTAATCAATAATGATATTATGCACCTCTCACATATGGTATCAGAGTGTGGATGGTCTAGAGGATATAAATTTTTGGATGCATCCATGTTTAGCCTATGTGAATCAAATTGTAACACTTTCAGATCAACACAGATCTTGTGTTCAATTACTTGGTGAATGGTATCCCACAATAATGAATTTTTTGGTCTAAACTTGTCCTTGCTACATCGCCTATGATATGTCAGGTATGACTATCAAAAATTATATTTAGTAGTTTTTTACAAATATAAATCGATGTGTTCCACATCATGTATCAATTTTTAAGCATCATTGTAATCTAATGTGTCAGTCAATTAAAATGAGTATCCATGTCTATCGATTGCATCCAATTATGATCAAATGCATGTGTTATCTTTATTCACAGTAAATAATAGTGCATATTTAATGCACCGCTAGTTTTTATTAGTTATGCATGTCATTTGTCAATAAAAAAATGAGTCATAGGTTGATCCAAAATTTTTAAGTTTTGATTGATATATATTTCAAGAACACAAAAATAACACGGTAACAATGAATTCTCTGAGAAGAGATGTTTTATTACTCAAATCGCAATACAACTATATGCTTATCTCTGGGAAGAGATGTCTAATTTCCTTTTTTGGTTACATCTTCATTTATACACATTTTGAAAACATGAGGAGGATGTGGAAGGTCACCAATCTTGATGGAGATTAAGTGGTTCAACTTCCAAGATTGAAAACAATATAGAATTTGAGAAATTACTATTTTTATAAACTTATTATTTTTAGATTGCACTACTAAAATTAAAATTTGAGGCACTTCCATTAGATTTTTATGGGTCAAAAACAATTGATAAAATCTTTGTGTCATCCCACCGTATTCTCCTCATTCTTAGCTTTCCAACAATTCAAATGAGGAGACAATTAGAGCTACGGTGCAAAAGTTATGGCTCCCAAAAGTTCCATCATCAAATGGGGTAGAACCCTCACCCAAATTGTTGCCTAAATTATTACCCAAATCATTCCTCCCTCCTTGAGAAGCAATGGTCCCCATTGTATCAATATTCATCATCAAGTGTGGTAGTTGTGTTTTAATTTGATTCTCTGTGAGCCACTCACCTTGGTGGCTAAGATGGCCCCTTTTGACCACCTGATAAAATAGAATAGAGCATCCTCTTGTTGTATTCATCTAGGTGTCCACAATCTAATCCTCTTCCACTAGAATAAAACTCTATTAATCAAGCTCAATAATGTTTAGTTGTTCTGCTACGACTGAAGTGTCCAACAGAGGTGGATGATATGGTTTGAGGAGCTCCATGTTGAATATTATATGCAAACCACGGTAGGCTAGTAGGTTCAACTCAAAAGCATTTTCTCCAACTTTTTGGTGATGGTGTATGGACCATATCACAAAGGCCAAATTTTTTTGTGTGGGCCTGCAAGTCATTCCTTTTGAATCCATAACCAAACCTTGTCACCCATAGCAAAATAGTGTGTAATCCTATGTTTATTATGGAATTGCTTATACTTCTTATTCATCTTCTCCAAGATGTCATGAACTTGTTGCTAGATGTGTTACATTTGTTCAATAAACTTTGTTGCTTTTGTTGCCTCAGATCTCCCATGAGGTGTGTATTCCATGGTGGAGAATGGAACGATTATATCAATTAGTGTCATGGGTTGGAAGTCAAAGCATACTTGGAATGGACTGTGCTTGGTTGAGTTTTGCAAGGCCTAATTATATCCATGTTGTATGAAAAGAAGCACCTCATCCCATGTGTATGGATGTTTGGAGTGATACATCTGAATCATATGAACAATCAAGCAGTTCACCACTTCTATCTAACCATCAATCTATGGATGGAAGGCTATGGAATTCATCATCTTGGTATCCATCATCTTCCATAGAGTGGACCAGAAGATGCTCAGGAACCTGCTATCTCGATCTAAGATAATGGACTTGGGGAGACCAAAATAGAGCCATACATGAATAAAATATAGTTGAGCAGTTTATTTAGTAGATATATATTTATTACAAGAAATCATGATAGCCATCTTTTAAAAATGATTAACTACAATAAAAATATAGTCCTTGCCATGTTTTAAAGTGGGCAAACCTAAGAAAAAATCTATTGAGATAGATTGCCAAGGCCTGGTTGGTTCTAGCAATGGCATGTACAATCTTTGCTTCTTATTTGTTGGCTTAGCTATTGCACATGGGGTGCAAGATTTGAGGTACCTTTCCACATCCTTTCACATAGTGGGCTAGTGGAAGTGTTTTTGAAGAACTGTCAATGTCATTTCTACACTAAAGTGTCCAACTGTCCTACTGAAATGTGCTTCCCATATCACCTTTTGTTGCTCAGCAGTTGGAACACAAATATGCCCCATATGATAGAAGACATTATCTTTCAAATATAAATTATAAACATGTTTACCTTCTTGATTCATCTGATATGTATTATTAAAGGTAGGATCTACTTCATATAGAGTGCCCTAAGTGGCAGTCTCTTCTTCACACAGGTCCAAAACTATTATGAGTGCAGTAATTGGTGGGTGGCTCAGATAATTTACTATCATATTTGATCTCCCATTTTTATTTTTTATTATTAGATGGAATTTCTATAGATACGTGGCCCACTTTTGGTGCTTCTCATTTCATAGTTTGCTCTGTGTCTAAATGAATTACAATGATCTATGGTCAGTGTGGATGATCATCTCTTTCTCCAAAATGTTGTGTTTCCATTGTTTCTAGGGTTGCATAATGGCATAGAGATCATTGTCATATGTCAGGTATTTCCTAACTGTATCAATGAAAGTTTCATTGTGATATGCAATAGGATGGCCATGTTGCATGATGACAACTCCCATGACATATTTAGATGCATTTGTCAACTTGAAAGGTTGATGCAAATATGGTAAGGTAAGAATAGAAGCTAAGAAAAGTCTATTCTTCAAATTCTCAAATGCCCTTTATTGTATTTCACCCCACTTAAATGTAGCTTTAGCTCCTCCTTTTGTCACTTGGGTTAGTGGCCAAGCAACATGTGAGAACTCAAGAACAAACTTGTGATATAAATTTACAAGACCCAAGAAGCTATGAAGTTATATGAGGGTCCTTGGTATAGGCCATTCTCAAATAACCTAAATCTTCTCTAGATTGATATGGACCCCTTCCTCATTCATAACGTACCCTAGGTACTAAATTTTTTTCATCCCAAATGTGCATTTGTCGAGATTTGCATACAACTTGTGCTCATGAAGAGTTTGAATTACCTTATGAACATGTTTTAGATGTTCCACCCATGCTCTACTATAGATGAGTATGTCATCCAAGTAGACAACCATGAAAGATTTGGTTAAGGGTCATAGTATGCTATCCATCATCCTCATGAAGGTTGCAATTGCTTTAGGTAAGACAAAAGGCATAACCAACCATTTGAAGATCCCCTCCTTAGATTTTAATAGAGTCTTCCAAACATTGGTGGGATCGATGGGAATTTGGTGATAGCTAGATTTGAGATCAATTTTGGTGAAAAAGTTCACACCATGGAGTTGGTCTAATAGGTCATCAATCTTGGGGAGGGGGTAGTGATTATTCATAGTGATTTTATTTAGGGCTCGATAGTTAATGTAAAGCCTTCATGTTCCATCTTTCCTTGGTGCCAAGATAATCAAGCTACCACAAGGTGAAGAGATTAGTCTGATGTGACCCTTTTGGATCAATTCTTGAATCTATCTTTTTATCTCATCATTCTCTAAAATTGATTTGTGATACACAGGACTGTTAGGCAAAGGTGATCCTAGGATCAAATTGATAGAGTGTTTTATCTAGAAATACAATGAAACTCTCGTGGGTGACTTGAATAAGTCATCATATTCTCCTGTGATTTGTCCCATTTGCTCTATTTTTGTGTTGATTGTGTAGTCAAGACTGCAATATCAACCTTCTTGGATTTTTATGGCTTGACCACCATGAGAATGAATTACTTTGTCTTCTCCACCAGTCTCTTACATTACTTGGCACTAATTAGAGAGATAGAGGTGGGAGGTGGTACCTCTGGTACCCTATAACACCATGTTCCAAGAGTGAGGGTGATTCTTCAAGTTCATGATTCATAGATGTCATGTTGATCATACATGATCAACTGACCAAGGAGTACATCACAAACATCTAGATTGACCACATCACACAAGACTTCATCTCGGAAAGGTTTTATTACATAGAAAAGAAGACACTGATGGGTGACACAAAGGCCTCTCCCTGGGCTCAACCATCCAATATTGTATGGCTTTAGATGAGGCTTCATGGATAGATTTAGACTTTTCACAATTTTAGCAGAGATTAAATTCTTTTGACTCCCATTATCAAGAATGAAATGTAGAGGCTTACCTTTTACCCATAATTTGGAGTGAAACAATCTTTCCTTATCATCTAGATTTTCCTCAGGGGTCTATGATGAAGCAACGATGGTATCAAGCTCAGCATATACAATCTCTTTTTCATCTTCTTTGACTGTAGTTTGTGTATGAGATAGATCAGTAGATGTCGAGTATTGTGACTCAAAAAACAATGACTTAATGGCTTGACATTCCTCTTTGGAGTGAGTTCTAGTTTTATGGTAAGCATACCATTTTCCAGTCTTCCCTTTCTAGGGTTTCTTATCTTGAAACTCCTTTTACTTCTAATTTTAGGTCATGTTTAACCTTCCTTATCACTTTTCCATTTCAAAAGATGACTCTTCATATTCTTTCTTCCATGCTTCTGCTCAATCTTCACTACAAACTTGTATACCTCACCAAGGGTTTCCACATTGAAGAGTTCCATTTCCCCTCATATGTACCATTATAGTCCACCATGATATTTGAGAGTCTTATATTTCTCACTTTTTTGGATGCCCAATCTTGCAGACAGAGAATGAAAAATATTTGTGTAATCTTGACCAGATTGGTCCTTACCTTGGTGAAGTTGTTGCCACTATATGTACAGATCATCATATGCTCCAATGGGATACTATTCTTCCTTTATCACTTCCTCAAAATCACCCCAAGTAGGTTCCACATCAAGGCCAATGTCATCTATACTAAACCTCTTTTTGTACACTTCCCTCAAATTTTTCATGGGCAATGATGCTTTTAAAAGAGCAAAAGTGATCTTTTCTCCATTAGTGAATTTATTTACAGAGTAGGAATACAATTGATCCAACCAATTTTCTACTACATCAGCATTGATTTTGCCTTCAAATGTAGGGATATCAAAATTAACCTGAACCTTGAAGGGTGTTGGGGCACTAAAAGGATGTTCCATGGATGAGAAGCCAGGAAGTGCATATGAGGAGCCAAAATTTTCCATCAAAAATTGCTAGATAATTTAAGTGAAATATTGTAGCATCTGTGCTTATTTCCATTGGAAGGATTCATTCACCATTTCCTTGAGGGGATCAGATGTCTTAGTGTCATTCACCATTTGAAGTTGTTTGGAGAAAATAGGTGGATAGTTTGGAAGCTATGTTGTTTTCCACCAAAATTTTTGTAGCCTAACCTCATCCTCAAGATCATACACTCTCAAGACAAATTGATCTGATACCACTAATCCAAAACTCAAAATTTTTGATTGATAAATATTTCAAAAACATGAAAATAATATAGTAATAATGAATTCTCTGAGATGAGATATTTTATTACTCAAAATCGCAATACAACTATATGCTTATCTCTGGGAAGAGATGTCTGATTTCCATTTTAGGTTACATATTCATTTATACACATTTTGAAAGGAGGAGGAGGATGTGAAAGGTCACCAATCTTAAGGTAGATTAAGTGGTTTGACTTCCACAATTTAAAATAATACAGAATTTGAGAAATTATTATTTTTAGAAACTTACTATTTTTAGACTGCACTACTAAAATTGAAATTTGGGGCACTTCCATTAATTTTTCAAGGATAAAAACCACTTAAAAAATATTGGTGCTATCTCACCACATTATCTTCATTCTTATCTTTCCAACGGTTTAAATGGGGAGTCAATTGGAGTTACAGTGCAAAAGTTATGGCTTTCAAAAGTTCTATCATCAATTAGGGTAGAACCATCACCTAAATTGTCACCTGAATTGTTGCCCAAATCATTTCTCCCTCCTTGAGAAGTAATGGTCCCCATTTCATCAATATTCCTTATCAAGTATGGTATTTGTGTCTTAATTTAATTCTCTATGAGCCACTCACCTTAGTGGCTAAGCTGACCCTTTTTAACCACCCAATAAAGTAGAATAGAGTGTCCTCTTGTTGTCTTTATCCAAGTGTCCACAATTTGATCCTCTTCCACTAGAGCAAAACTCTGTGGATCAAGCTCATCAATATCTAGTTATTATGTTATGATAGAGGTGGATGATATGGTTTGAGGATATCCATGTTGAATATTGAATGCAGACCAAAGTAGGCTAGTAGGTTCAACTCAAAAGTATTTTCTCCAACTTGTCTGGTGATGGTGTAGGGACCATATCACAAAGGCTAATTTATTTTGTGTGGACCTGAAAATCATTCCTTATGAAGCCACAACCAAACCTTATCACCCACACCAAAATGGTGTGCAATCCTATGTTTTTCATGGCATTGCTTATACTTATGATTTATCTTCTCCAAGATGTCATGAACTTACTACTGGATGTGTTGCATTTGTTAAATGAATTTTTTTTATTTTTCTACCTCAGATCTCCCATAAGTTGTGTATTCCATGGTGGAAAATAGAATGACTATATCAATTGGTGCCATGGGTTGGAACCCAAAGCATACTTGAAATGGACTGTGCTTGGTCGAGCTGTGTAGGGCTCGATTGTATCCATGTTATATGAACAGAAGCCCCTCATCCCATGTGTGTGGATGTTTAGAATGATACATCTGAATCATATAAATAACTAAGTGGTTCAACACTTCTATTTGACCATCAATCTATAGATGGAAGGGTGTGGACTTCATCAGCTTGGTATCCATCATCTTCCATAGAGTGGACCAAAAGATGCTTAGGAACCTGCTATCTTGATCTGAGATAATGGACTTGGGGAGACCAAAATGGAGCCATACATGACTAAAATATAGTTGAGCAATTTTTTTAGCAAATATATTTTTATTATAAGCAATCATGATCACCATCTTTGAAAAATGATCAACTACAACAAAAATATAGTCCTTACCATGTTTTGAAGTGGGCAAACCTGAGAGAAAATCCATTGAGATAGATTCTCAAGGCCTAGTTGGTTCTGGTAGTGGCATGTGCAATCCCTGCTTCTTATTTGTTGGCTTGACTATCACACATGGGGTGCAATATTTGAGGTAACTTTCCACATCCTTTCACATATGGGGCTAGTAGAAGTGTTTTTAAAGAACTGCCAATGCCTTTTTTACACCAAAGTATCAATTTGTCCTACTAAAATGTGCATCCCATATCATCTTTTTTTACTCTGCAGTTGTAACACAAATTAATGCCCCATATGATAGAGGACATTATCTTGAAAATAGAAGTTAGAAACATGTTTACCTTATTAAGGCACCTGATATGTATTAGAAAAGGTAGGATATGCTTCATACAAAGCACCCCAAGTGGTAGTCTCATGTCCACATAGGTCTAAAACTATTGTGAGTGCAGTAATTGGTGGGCAGCTCAGATAATCTATGGCCATATTTGAGCTCCCCCTTTTGTATTTGATTATCAGATATAATTATTGAAAATATGTGGCCCACTTTTTGTGCCTCTCATTTTTTAGTTTGCTCTATCTCTGGATGAATTCTAATGGTCTGTGGTCAGTGTGGACGATCATCTCTTTCCCCAAGATGTAGTGTTTCCATTATTTGTAGGCTTGCATAATAGCATAGATCTCCTTGTCATATGTTAGGTATTTTTTGACTGTATTAGCTAAATTTTCACTATGATATGCAACAAGATGGCCATGTTTCATGATGATAGGTCCCATGGCATATTTAGATGCATCTATCATCAACTCAAAAGGTTGATGCAAATCTGGCAAGGTAAGAATAGGGGCTGAGAAAAGTCTATTCTTCAAATTCTTAAATTCCTTTTGTCATATTTTACCCCACTAAAATGTATCTTTAGCTCCTCTTTTAGTCACTTGGGTTAGTGGCCAAGAAACATATGAAAACCCAAGAACAACCTTGCGATAGAAATTTACAAGACCCAAGAAGCTGTGAAGTTCTGTGAGGGTCCTTGGTGTAGGCCATTATCGAATAACCTGAATCTTCTCTGGATTGACATGGACTCTTTCCTCATTCACAACATACCCTAGGTACTAAATTGTTTTTATCCTGAATGTGTATTTGTCAAGATTTGCATACTTGTGCTCTCAAAGAGTTTAAAGTACCTTACGAATATGTTGAAAATGTTCCTCCCATGTTTTGTTTTATATAAGTATGTCATTTAGGTAGACAACCATGAATGAGTTGGTGAATGGTCACAAGATTTCATCCATCATCCTCATGAAGGTTGCAGGTGTGTTAGTTAATCCAAAAGGCATAACCAACCATTTGAAGAGCTCCTCCTTAGATTTAAATGCTATTCTCCAGACATTTGTGGGATCAATGGGAATTTGGTGATAGCCAGATTTGAAATCAATTTTAGTGAATAACTTCACACCATAGAGTTGGTCCAGTAGGTCATCAATCCTAGGGAGGCGGTAGTAATTCTTCACAGTGATTTTATTTAGGGTTTGATAGTTAATGCAAATCCTCCATGATCAATCTTTCTTTAGTGCCAAGACAATTGAGCTACCATAAGGTGAAGAGCTTAGCTTGATGTGACCCTTTTAGATCAATTCTTGAATCTATCCTTTTATCTCATCATTTTCCAAAATTGATCTATGATACATAGGACTATTAGGTAAAGGTGATCTTGGGATCAAATCGATAGAATGTTTTACCTGGCAATGCAATGGAACTCCCATGGGTGACTTAAATAAGTCATCATATTATCCTATGATTTTTCCCATCTACTTCTATTTTTGTGTTGATTGTGTAGTCATGAATGCAACATCATCCCTCTTGGATTTCTATGGCTTGACCACCATGAGAACAAATTGATTTGTCTTCTCCATCAGTCTCTTACATTACTTGGCACTGATCAAGGAGACAAATGTGGGAGGTGGTACCTCTGGTACCTTGTAGTTATGTGTTCTAAGAGTGAGGGTGATTCTTTAGGTTCATGATTCATTGATGCCATGTCAATCATACATGAATGGCTAACTAAGGAGTACATCACAAACATCTAGATTGACCACATCACATAAGACTTCATCTTAGAAAGGTTTTATTACATATGAAAGAAGACATTGATGGGTGACATGGAGTTCTCTCGCTAGACTCAAAGATCAATATTGTATGGCTTTGGATGAGGCTTCATGGATAGATTTAGACTTTTCATAACTTTAGCAGATATTAAATTCTTTTTACTCCCACTATTAAGAATGAAATGCAGAGGCTTACCTTTTACCCATAATTTGGAGTGAAATAATCTTTCCTTGTCATCTAGCCTTTCCTCACAGGTCTGTGATAAAGTAATAATGGTATCAGGCTTAACATCTACAATATCTTCTTCATCCTCTTTGACTATAGGTTGTGTATGAGATAGAGTAGAAGATGTTGAGTATTGTGACTCAAAAAGTAGTGACTGATGACTCAACATTCTTCTTTAGAGTGAGTTCTAGTTTTGTGGTAATCACATAATTTTCTAGTCTTCTCTTTTTGGGGTTTCTTATCTTAAAACTCCTTTTGCTTCTAATTTTGGCCTCGTCTTTGACCTTCTTTGTCACTTTTTCATTTTGAAGGTTGACTCTTCGTATTCTTTCTTCCATACTTCTACTCAATCTTCACTATGAACTTGTATGCCTCACTGAGGGTTTCCAAATTGAAGAGTTCTATTTCCCCCCATATGTACAATTGTAGTCCACCATGATATTTGAGAGTCTTATGTTTATCACTTTCTTAGATGTCCAATCTTGTAAATAGAGAATAAAAAATGTCTATGTAATCTTGAACAGATTGGTCTTTACCTTGGTGAAGTTGTTGCCACTGTATGTACAGATCATCATATGCTCTAATGTGATAGTATTCTTCCTTCATCGCTTCCGCAAAATCATCCCAGGTAGGTTCCACCTCAAGGCTAATGTCATCTATATTAAACCTCTTTTTGTACACTTCCCACAAATTTTTCACAGGCAATGATGCTTTCAAAAGAGTAAAAGTGATCTTTTTTCCATTGGTGAATTTATTTACAAAGAAGTAGGAAGACAACTGATCTAACCAATTTTATACTACATTAACATTGATTTTATCTTCAAATTTATGGATATCAAAATTCATCTCAACCTTAAAGGGTGTTGAGGCACTGAAAGGACGTTCCATGGATGAGGAGCTAGGAAGTGTAGATGAGAAGCCAAAATTTTTCTTCAGGAGTTGTTGGAGAATTTGGGTGAATTATTTTAGCATCTATGCTTGTTAACATTGGAGGAATTCATTCAAAATTTCCTTGAATGGATCATATGTCTCAGTGTCATCCATCATTTAAAGTCATTTGAAGTGAATAGGTGGATAGTTTAGAAGCTGTGTTGTTTTCCACCCAAGCTTCTTATAGCCTGACCTCGTCCTGAAGATCATACACTCTCAAGACAAACCACTCTGATACCAATTATCCAAAACTTATAAGTTTTGATTGACAGATATTTCAAGAACATAAAAATAATGTAGTAACAATGAATTCTCTAAGAAGAGATATTTTATTACTCAAGATCGCAATATAACTATATGTTTATCTCTAGGAAGAGATGTCTAATTTATATTTTAGGTTACATCTTAATTTATACATATTTTAAATTAAGAGAAGGATGTGGAAGGTCACCAATCTTGATGGAGATTAAGTGGTTTGACTTGCACAATTTAAAACAATACAAAATTCAAAGAATTACTATATTTAGAAATGTACTATTTTTAGAATGCACTATTAAAATTAAAATTTGGGGCACTTCAATTGGGTTTTTGAGAGTAAAAAACCATTGAGTGAAGATTGATATCATTTCACCACATTTTCCTCATTCTTATCTTTCCAACAGTTCAAATAGGGAGTCAATTGGAACTATGGTGCAAAAGTTATGGCTTCTAGAAGTTCTGTCATCAATTAGGGCAAAACCGTCACCTGAATTGTCACTTGAATTGTTACCAGGATCATTCCTCCCTCCTTAAGAATAAATGGTCCCCATGGAATCAATATTCCTGATCAAGTGTGATAGTTGTGTCTTAATTTGATTCTTTAAGAGCCACTCACCTTGGTGGCTAAGTTGGCCCCTTTTGACCACCCAATAAAGTGGAATAGAGCATCATCTTGTTGTCTTCATCCAAGTGTCCACAATCTGATCCTCTTCCACTGTAGAAAAACTCTATGGATTAAGCTCATTAATGTCAAGTTGTTTTGTTATGATTGAAGTGTCCAACAGAGGTGGATGATATGGTTTGAGGAGCTCCACATTGAATATTGGATGTAGACCAATGTAGGCTGGTAGGTTCAACTCAAAAGCATTTTATCCAACTTTTTTGGTGATAGTGTAGGGTCCATATTGCAAAGGCCAAATTTTTCTGTGTGGGCTTGCAAGTCATTTCTTTTGAAGCTATAACCAAACCTTATCACCCATACCAAAATAGTGTGCAATCCTATATTTGTCATGGCATTGCTTATACTTCTTATTCATCTTCTCCAAGATGTTATGAACTTGCTAATGGATGTGTTGTATTTGTTCAATGAACTTTGTTGCTTTTGTTGCCTTAGATCTCCCATGAGGTGTGTATTCCATGGTGGAGAATAGAATGAATATATCAATTGGTGCCATGGGTTGGAACCCAAAGCATACTTGGAATGGACTGTGCTTGGTCAAGTTGTGCAGGGCCCAGTTATATCTATGTTGTATGAAAATGTGAGTGGATGTTTGGAGTGATACATCTGAATCATATGAACAATCAATAATTTCACTATTTTTATCTGACCATCAGTCTATGAATGGAAGGTTGTGGACTTCATCATCTTGGTATCCATCATCATCCATAGAGTGGATCAGAAGATGCTCAGGAACCTGCTATCTCAATCTGAGACAATGGACTTAGGGAGACCAAAATAAAGCCTTACATGACTAAAATATAGTTGAGTAGTTTATTTAGCAAATATATTTTTCTTACAATCAATCATGATAGCCATTTTTGAAAAATGATCAAATACAACAAAAATATAGTCCTTACCAATTTTTTGAAGTGGGCAAACCTGAGATAAAATCTATTGAGACAAATTCCCAAGGCCTGGTTGGTTCTAGCAGTGGCATGTACAATCCTTGTTTCCTATTTGTTGGCTTAGCTATCGCACATGGGGTACAATATTTGAGGTACCTTTCCACATCCTTTCACATATGGGGCTAGTAGAAGTATTTTTGAAGAACTACCAATGTCTTTTCTACACCAAAGTGTCCAGCTATCCTATTGAAATGTGCTTCCCATATCATCTTTTGTTGCTCTACAACTAGAACACAAATATGCCCCATATGATAGAGGAAATTATCTTGCAAATAGAGATCAAAAACATGTTTACCTTCTTGAAGCACCTGATATGTATTAGCAAAGGTAGGATCTACTTCATAAAGAGTGCCCCAAGTGGTAGTCTCATGTCCACATAGGTCCAGAACTATTATGAGTGTAGTAATTCATGGGCGGCTTAGAGAATCTACGATCATATTTGAGCTCCTCTTTTTGTGTTTGATTATCAGATGCAACTATTATAGATATGTGGCCCACTTTTTTTTCCTCTCATTTCATAGTTTGCTCTATGTTTAGATGAATTTTAATGGTTTTTTATCAATGTAGATGACCATCTCTTTCCCTAAGATGTAGTGTTTTCATTATTTTCAAGCTTGCACAATGGCATAGATCTCCTTGTCATGTGTTAGGTATTTCCTGACTCTATCAGTCAATTTTTTACTGTGATATGCAATATGATGGCCATGTTACATGATGACAACTCTCATGGCATATTCATATGCATTTATCATCAACTCGAAAGGTTGATGCAAATCTAGCAAGGTAAGAACAGGGGCTGAGTAAAATCTATTGTTCAAATTCTCAAATGCCCTTTGTTGTATTTCACCACACTTAAATGTAGCTTTATCTCCTCCTTTAGTTACTTGGGTTAGTGGCCAAGAAACATGTGAGAACCCAAGAACAAACCTATGATAGAAATTTTCAAGACTTAAGAAGCTGTGAAGTTCAATGAGGGTCCTTGGTGTAGGCCATTCTTGAATAACCCAAATCTTCTCTAGATCGACATGGACCCTTTCCTGATTCAAAACATACCCTAGGTAGTAAATTATTTTCATCCTGAATGTGTATTTGTCAATATTTGCATACGACTTGTGCTCCCAAAGAGTTTGAAGTACCTTACAAACATGTTGCAGATGTTCCTCCCATGTTCTGTTGTAGATGAGTATGCCATCTAGGTAGACAACCATGAATGAGTTAGTGAAGGGTCACAAGATGGCATCCATCATACTCATGAAGGTTTTAGGTAATTTAGTTAAGCCAAAAGGCATAACCAACAATTCGAAGATCCCTTACATAGATTTCAATGCAATCTTCCATATATCGGTGGGATCGATGGGAATTTGGTGATAGCCAAATTTGAAATCAATTTTGGTGAAGAACATCACACCATAGAGTTGGTCCAATAGGTCATCAATCCTAGGAAGGGGGTAGCGATTCTTTATATTGATTTTGTTTAGGCCTCGATAGTCAATGCAAAGCCTCCATGTTCCATCTTTCTTTGGTGCCAGGATAATCAAGCTACCACAAGGTGAAGATCTTGGCCTGATGTGACCCTTTTAGATCAATTTATAAATCCATCTTTTTATCTCATTATTCTCCAAAAATGATCTATGATACACATGACTATTAGGCAAAGGTGATCCTGGGATCAAATCGATAGAATGTTTGAACTAGTAATACAATGGAACTCTCGTGAGTGACTTGAATAAGTCATCATATTCTCCTATGATTTATCCCAACTGCTTTTATTGTTGTGTTGATTATGTAGTCAGGACTACAACATCGACCTTCTTGGATTTCTATGGCTTGACCACTATGAGAATGAATTGATTTGTCTTCTCCACTAGTCTCTTATATTGCTTGACACTAATTAGGGAGACAGATGTGGGAGGTGGTACCTCTGGTACCCTATAGCATCATGTTATAAGAGTGAGGGTGATTATTTGGGTTTGTAATTTATAGATGCCATGTTGATCATACATGAACAACTAACCAAGGAGTACGTCACAAACATCTAGATTGACCACATCACACAAGACTTCATCTTGGAAAGGTTTAATTGCATATGAAAGAAGACACTGATGGGTGACACGAAGGTCTCTCTTTAGGCTCAACCATCTAATATCATATGGCTTTGGATGAGGCTTCATGGATAGATTTAGACTTTTCACAACTTTAGCAAAAATTAAATTATTTTAGCTCCCACTATCAAGAACAAAATGTAGAGGCTTACTTTTTGCTCATAATTTGGAGTGAAATAATCTTTCCTTGTCATCTTGCCTTTCCTCATGGGTCTGTGATGAAGCAACGATGGTATCAGACTCAGCATCTATAATCTCTTTGTCATCCTCTTTAACTATAGGTTGTGTATGAGACAGAGCAGTAGATGTCAAGTATTGTGACTCATAAAGTAGTGAATTGATGGCTCAACATTCTTCTTTGGAGTGAGTTCTAGTTTTGTGCTAATCACACCATTTTCTAGTCTTCTCTTTTTAGGGTTTTTTATCTTGAAACTCCTTTTGATTCTAATTTTAGCCTCATGTTTGACCTTCTTTGTCACTTTTCCATTTTGAAGGCTGACTCTTTGTATTCTTTCTTCCATATTTTTGCTCAATCTTCACTATGAACTTGTATGCCTCACCAAGGGTCTCCAAATTAAAGAGTTCCATTTCCCCCCATATGTACTATTATAGTCCACCATGATATTTGAGAGTGTTATGTTTCTCACTTTCTTAGATGCCCAATCTTGTAGATAGAGAATGAAAAATGTCTATGTAATCTTGAACAGATTGGCCCTTACTTTGGTGAAGTTGTTGCCACTATATATACAGATCATCATATGCTCTAATGGGATAGTATTCTTCCTTTACCATTTCCATGAAATCATCCCAGGTAAGTTCTACCTCAAGTCCAATGTCATCTGTACTGAACCTCTTTTTTTACACTTCCAGCCAATTTTTCATGGGCAATGATGCTTTCAAAAGAGCAAAAGTGATATTTTCTCTATCAGTGAATTTGTTTACAAAGATGTATGAAGATAATTGATCCAACCAATTTTCTAATGCATCAGCATTAATTTTTCCTTTAAATGTAGGGATATCAAAATTCACTTAAACCTTGAAGGGTGTTAGGAGACTAAAAGGATGTTCCATGGATGAGGAGCTAGGAAGTGCAGATGAGGAGCCAAAATTTCCATCAAGAGTTATTAGAAAATTTGGGAAAATTGTTGTAGCATATGTGCTTATTTCCATTAGAGGGATTAATTCACCATTTCCTTGAAGGGATCATATGTCTCGGTGTCGTTCACCATTTGAAGTCATTTGGAGTGAATAGTTGGATAGTTTGGAAGCTCTATTGTTTTTCACCCAAGCTTCTTGTAACCTGACCTCATCCTCAAGATCATACACTATCAAGATAAACTGCTTTGATACCACTGATCTAAAACATAGAAGTTTTGATTGATAGATATTTTAAGAATATGAAAATAACACAGTAATAATGAATTCTCTGAGAAGAGATATTTTATTACTCAAGATTGCAATACAACTATATGTTTATCTCTGGGAAGAGATGTCTGATTTTTATTTTGAGTTACATCTTCATTTATAAATAATTTGAAAGTAGGAGGAGGATGTGAAAGGTCACCAATCTCAAGGGAGATTAAGTGGTTTAACTTTCATGATTCAAAATAATACATAATGTGAGAAATTACTATTTTTAGATTACACTACTAAAATTAGAATTTGGGGCACTTTTATTGGGTTTATAGGGGTCAAAAACCATTGATCAAAGATCCCTACCATCTCACCAGATTCTCCTCATTCTTAAATTTCTAATGATTCAAATGGGGAGTCAATTGGCACTACAATGCAAAAGTTATGGCTCCTAGAAGTTCTATCATCATTTAGGGTAGAATCATTGCCCAAATTATCACTTGAATTGTTACCCAGATCATTCATCCCTCCTTCAAAAGCAATGGTCTCCATTGCATCAATATTATTCATCAGGTGTGGTAATTATGTCTTAATTTTATTCTCTCTAAACCACTCACCTTGGTGGCTAAGTTGGCCCCTTTTGACCACCTGATAAAGCGGAATTGAGCATCCTCTTGTTGTCTTCATTCAATTGTCCACAATTTGATCCTCTTCCACTGGAGCAAAACTTTATAGATCAATCTCATAAATGTCTATTTGTTCTGATACAACTGAAGTGTCCAACATAAGTGGATGATATGGTTTGAGGAGCTCCACATTGAATATTGGATGCAGACCAAGGTAGGCTAGTAGGTTCAACTCAAAAGCATTTTCTCCAACTTTTTTGGTGATTGTGTAGTGACCATATCATAGCGGCTAAATTTTTCTATGTGGCCCTACAAGTCATTCCTTTTGAATCCGCAACCAAACCTTGTCACCCATAGCAAAATGGTGTGCAATCCTATGTTTTTCATGGTGTTGTTTATACTTCTGATTCACTTCTCCAAGATGTCATGAACTTGCTACTAGTTGTGTTGCATTTATTCAATGAAATTTGTTTCTTTTGCTACCTCAGATCTCCCAAGAGGTATTATTCCATGGTGGAGAATGGAGTGGCTATATCAATTGGTACCATGGGTTGGAACCCAAAGCATACTTAGAATGGACTATACTTCATCGAGCTGTGCAGGACCTGATTATATCCATGTTATATGAAAAGAAGCCCCTCATTCCATGTGTGTGGATGTTTAGGGTGATACATCTGAATCATATGAATAATCAAATGGTTCACCACTTCTATCTAACCATCAGTCTGTAGATGGAAGGCTGTGGACTTCATCAGCTTGGTATCCATCATCTTCCATAGAGTGGACCAAAAGATGCTCAGGAACTTGCTATCTCAATCTAAGATAATGGACTTAGGGGGACCAAAATGGAGCCATACAAGACTAAAATATAGTTGAGCAGTTTATTCAGTAGATATATTTTTATTACAAGTAATCATGATAGACATATTTGAAAAATGATCAACTACAACAAAAATATAGTCCTTAACATGTTTTAAAGTCGGCAAACCTGAGAGAAAATCCATTGAGACATACTCCCAAGGCCTGGTTTATTCTGGTAGTGGCCTATACAATCCTTGCTTCGTACTTGTTGGATTGGGTATCGCACATTAGGTGCAAGATTTGAGGTACCTTTCTACATCTTTTTGGATATGGGGCTAGTAGAAGTGTTTTTGAAAAACTGCCAATGTCTTTTCTACACCAAAGTGTCTAGTTGTCATACTAAAATGTGCTTCCCATATCATCTTTTATTGCTTTGTAGCTGGAACATAAATATGCCCCATATGGGATATTATCTTGAAAATAGAAATCAAAAACATGTTTACCTTCTTGAAAGACCTGATATGTATCATCAAAGGTAAGATTTGCTTCATATAGAGTGCCCCAAGTGGTAGTCTCATGTCCGCACAGGTCCAAAATTATTGTGATGCAGTAATTGGTGGGTGACTCAGATAATTTGTGGTCATATTTGAGCTCCCCTTTTTATGTTTGATTATTAGATAGAATTACTACAGATATGTGTCTTGTTATTCCTAAAATTCCTCACTTATTTTTGTGGACAACATGTCGACCATTTTGGTCTTGCAGGCCAAAATGCTCTCCTTCTTTCTCAAAAATGTTTTGAGCAGTCAATTTTTTTAATTACACAAGCCTTTTCAGCTAAGGAAATCAAAGGTTTAAAAGGTGGGTTTTCACAAAGAAAAATTCCAAAACACTTAAGGCATTTCCTAAAAATTGTAAGTATGGTTCAACGCTGAGGTTTAATCAAGAAGGTTCAATGACGGGGTTCAATGATATGGAATGAACCATTGAATCATTGAACTGTTGAACCATTGAACTCTAAAAGGTTCAACGAGTTCAATGAGTTCAAAGTGTTCAAAGTTCAAAGTTTGAGCAAAGGTTCGAGCAAATGATTCAAGTAGAAGATTCTAGAAGAAGGTTTAACCAAAAGGTTCAAATAGTTGGTTCAATGATACATTAAACTCTTAAAGAAGACTAAGTGAACGTGCCTCTTTGCAAATCATTAAACTGCCAAACCACTGAATTGTTGAACTTTGAATCATTGAACCATTAAATTGGTAAACTCTGAAAGGTTCAAAGTTCAAAATGGTTCAAGTGACCAGTGACATCCCCATGGACATCAAATTTAGGGTAATGAAATAACTATTGATTTTAAAATAGTGAAAACATGGGAACAAACTCAGTGACCAACCAAGGAAGGAGCCGAAGGAGCTAGCAGAAAGCGAGAAGATAGTCTCGAGAGCTCAGATCACTAGGAAGAGACAAAACATAGCAAGGAAAGAGGGAATGATACAAAGAATCTAGAAATATCCATAGAAGAGTTATTCTAGTAGGTGGAGCAGTCTACCAAGTGAATATCAGAGAGCACAAGCATTCAATGGCACAACCTATTTTTCTTCATTTGAGTAAAGGTGAATGGATAGCCATGTAAGTATCTTAAAGAGGACCATGCAGCCTATGCTTTGGAGGAGATATTTGAGATGATTTAAAACACCAAAGTCAAGGTTGGTAACCTGCTCCAGCATGGCCCTTACACAGAACTTCCCTTGTTTAATGCATTGAGTACAACATGGGCTATTTTGTGAAAAGAAGCTCCAAAGTCTTTCTTTGGATGTTATATATTGTAATCTCTCAATTTGTAGAAAGGAGATCTCTCAGTTATCAGAAGCAAAACTCTGTCCAAATTGAAAGGCATTCTTGAGAATTTGAGCTCAGATTGTTAATCATATTCTATCAAGTGAATGAGAAAGCAAGTGACTTTTCAGACTTTATGTTCAAATAGTTTGTGTTATCTAGGAAATTATTCTTATGTATTTTTCCTAAATATAGTCTTGTCCATTTAATAAAATAAGCAGAACAAGTAGAAATAATCTAGAAGGTGTCTTGAAGTCGATTGTGAAAGACTTTGTGCTGCCATAATTATCTTTAGTCTGTGTGTTTTGTGTTTCAGTGTAAAGGATATTGGAGAGACTTTGAGCTCTCCTTATCCTTCGTAATCTTTTACTCTGTTGTAGTTTTAGGTGGAGACTTTGGACTACACTTTATTCTACTATGTTTTTAGTCCTAAATCAGTAAATGAAACAATGAAAGACTTTGTGCTTTTGTGGGTTTCTTGTGGTTACAGTTACTACTCGAGAAGTCTTCCTTCTATTTTTTGAACATCATTTTTGAAAGAAGAGAAATGCCTTCAGTTATTACACAAGAATTTTTCTTTACTTTGTGAACATCATCTCTGAAAAAAGAGAGATGGATGGTATGATCTCACCCTTGAGTGTATTTTTAGTTTATATTAGTATATTATAGTTTATAGGGAGCCTCCCCTTCCTAAGAGAAG
The DNA here is from genome assembly GCA_037957365.1 of Torreya grandis. Lineage (NCBI taxonomy): Eukaryota > Viridiplantae > Streptophyta > Pinopsida > Cupressales > Taxaceae > Torreya > Torreya grandis. The sequence goes on from JARHVA010000182.1 coordinate 2,799,723, forward strand.
AGATTTATCTCATTGTGTTGTGGTTGATATACCTATTTTGCCATCATTTAGTTGATGACAAAATATTCACCCAATAGTTTTTGGTGACTTCGCTTTAGAAGAACATGTAATTTGAAGCCTCAAGCTTCAAATTGAAGTATTTCTAATTCTTTTCTATTTCCATTCTATACTCTGGCAGATCCATCATACACGTGAAGCTAGAGAGCTCAAGGTATTATTGACCTTATATTTGAGTTGGTGCAGCAAAGTAATTTTGATTTGTTTCCTCCACCATCTCACCTTCAGCGAACTAGAAGTTTTCCTCCTACAAATGTCAGGTCTCCATTATCAGGCAAAGCTTCTCTTTCCTCTACTAGCAAAGCTTTGTCTATACATATCCCAAAAAGATTTTTTATCCCTCCTTCCCATTGTCATATCATGGCAGCCCAAGGCCCGTGGGGTAACACCTTTAGTCCTCTCAATCTAACCCCACCTTTACATGAATTACCCCGTAGTTCAAGAAAGAATTTTCCCAAGTTCTATGGTGATGGGAGAGTTCATTTTGATGAGGATATTATAGCCTTCTGCATAGCCTATGGTGTGATAAGTGTTGAATATGAAGACATATTAGTCAAATTATTTGTATAAATATTGTAAGGCGCTACAGTAGATTGGTTTCATCATCTACAAGCTCTAACTGACTGGAACACTCTCAAGGCCAAGTTTAAAGCTAAATTCAAACCCATAAAAGATGCACATGCCCTATTAGCTTAGATTATGCAAATGAAGAAGGAGCTTCATGAAGCTCTGTGAGACTTCATAGCTAAATTCAACAAGCTGAGGAATGGGATTCCTATAATTGCTCAGCCAACACCTAAAAATCTTAAATGCTTCTTCATAAATTCTCATCTTCCTAAAGTGAGTTTCTTGTTGAGACAGGTTGGCTATAAAGATCTTACTGTAGCTCAAATTTTGGCTAATAAGGTTGAAGATGATCTTTTCCTTACAAGTAAGATAAGAAGATATCTTAATAGAAATAAATATTCTTCATCTTCTAAAAAAATTTCTACAGGCACCACTGATCCTATGGTGCAAAAGCTAGCAAATGAATTGCTAGCTCTGAAAAAGCAAATGGCACAAGGGATGTCTGCTCTTCTTTATCAAGATATACTAAGGAAGACAGTTCCCAACTAGTCATATCAAGGCAATACTACCAAAAATCAAGGGCAACTAAATCATTTTCCTCCCCCACAGGGGAAGCTTGCCATTGAAGCAGCACCGCCTAACTCAATAGTTGGTTATCTTAAAGTTGAATATGATTCTTCTTTCCAACTTGATTTTGATCAAGAAGATGACGCTAATCTCTTCACAGAAGGAGAAGAATAATTAGTTGGTGACTCCAGCATTGGTTTCTTAAATTACCAGGATGAAGCTAGAAGTAAGGGAGAAGTGTTTGATGGATCATACACTGTATTTACCAAGTCTAAAAACCAGTCAACTCAACAAGCTGATAAGGGAAAAATAGAGGAAGAATCTCGACCAACAATTTCAATTTCTAAATAGGGGACTTCTCTACCCTTCCAATCAAAGGACCCAGTGATCAATAAAAAAGTAAGTACCTCAAGCAATCCTGTACCTTCTACTTCTATTTCTTAGACTAGTACCACACCTAATAAAAACTAGAATGATGGACTTCCTTTCTCTGTTCCTAGTTCTTTTCAGTCATTTGACATTATTCACCATACTAATAATACCAAGATCCAAATGCCTAAGTTTGAATACTTACAAACCAACCCTGAGCAGTTGGATAGGTTGGTTGATTACATCAAGAATAAAATTGTCCCTATAGGACAAGATGTTTCAAAGGTGACTCATGATCCCACAAAAAATACATCCACCTGAAACAGTCTTGTCATTACTCCTCCTATTGCCCATGGAAAAATAGAAACTTTCTATGTTTCCCTATTGATAAATGGTCATAAGCTAAGAAATTGCATAATAGACTCTGGTGCCTCTAACAATGTTATGCCCGTCAAGGTAGCAGACTCTCTCAGTCTCACTTTGACTAAAACTTTTGGGAGATATTTCTCCATGGAAAATAAATAAGTGCCACTGTTGGGTCAAATCAAAGATGCCCAATTTGCATTTGCAGCCTTCCCTAAAAAAAGATTAAAATGATAGTCTTGGTGGCCGACATTCTAGCTTCTTATGGCATTCTGCTTGGATGAAATTTTTACAAGGATATTGGTGAAGAATTAAACATGGACCTATTTGAGGTGAGGATACTTGTCAAGGGCATCATGTAAAGGTTGTTTCCTGAGGAGTCAAGATACATTATTACTCAGACATCATATCTTGAAGCTCAAATTCTATTTGAATCCTTAGGAATGGGTAACTACTTTTTGTCCACTAAAGATATTTCTATTTCATCAGATGAAAGTTTACTGAGTGACAATCCAAAAAATTCAGACAAGACATCAGAAGAATTGGTAGAGTATAGTTCAGGCAAAAAAGAATTCTCCCTCCCTAACCAGGAGAAATCTTTGAGAAGATCAAATTCTACTGATGTCTGAATTCTAGAATCTGATGGCAGTTGTTCTTTTACTAGTTTTAAAGCCAAGATTATTTTGATATCTCTTTAGGGAGATATTTTCTCCTATTCATACAAGTTGTAGTTTAGTAATACCAATAACACCATCGAGTATGAATCCTTATTGCTCAGATTGAAAGCTGCTCATGCTAAAGGTGTCAAGCTTCTTCATGCCCAAGGAGATGTTAAACTAGTGGTTTTTCAGGTGAAGAACTTGTATCAAATCAAGAATGAAAGATTGTGACATTATCATAATCTGGTATGGAACTGTATTGAAAGTTTTGATGCTTTTAGTATTTCTACGGTGTCTAGAGAATTCAATGATTGAGCAGGTTCCTTGGCCATTTTTGTGACCCTCGTGGGTCCTCACCAAGATTTTGAAGGGAACAAGTACACTATTAATCTAGTCTTTCTACCAAGTGTACCTGATAATTCCAACCATTAGTAGGTATTTAATGGTGACAACCAAATCATTGCTTTTCTGGAATGGATGGATAGCTTTGAGGAGTTTTATTTTGAAGGTAGTGAATCTCCACCATGGGAATCAACTCCTAAAACAAATTCAAAAATTGAAGAGTTCCTTTAGCTCAAAAGGAATAAAATTCCAAAAGGGTTAGTTTCTCTTGAGAAGCTATTTTATAAGCATAACAAGTTTGTCAAGAAGCAACAAATAGATTCAAGTTCCTCTAAGGAGTTTGATCAAATAAATTTGAGTACAGAAGAAAATCCCAAAATAGTCAACATTGGGAAGTGTTGCACTTCTGATAAAAATCTCAAATTCATTACTCTACTTCACCATTACGTTGATGTTTTGGCATATTCTTATGATGATCTGAAATATCTCAAGCCTAAAGAAATTTAGTATAATTTTTTTTTGAAAGTTGGGTCATTACCTCACAAACAGAAACAAAGGCAGTACAACCCCAAGATATCAGGAACTATTCTTTCAGAGATCCAAAAGATGTTAAATGCAAGGATAATTTTTCTAATTCCTCATTCCACCTAGATCGTGAACATAGTTCTTGTGAGAAAAAAGAATGGAGAAATTTGCCTCTGTGTTGATTTTATAAACTTAAATCAATCCTCTCTAAAGGACAACTACCCCCTGCCCATCATGGATCAAGTACTGTAGACAGTGACTGGCTCAAAGATGTTATCAATGTTAGATGTTTTTTTAGGGTATAATCAAGTGGAAGTTGATAAAATGGACCAACATAAGACCATTTTCACTACACCTTTGGGCACATTTACATATCACATAATGCCTTTTGGTTTGATCAATGCTAGTACCACCTTCTAAAGAGCAATAGATCTTGCTTTCAGAGATGAAATGGGGAAGTTCATTGTAGTATATCTTAATGATTTGACCATATTTGCCAAATATCATCCTGATCATGTGCATCATTTACAACAAGTGTTGAAATGATGTCGATAGAATGGCATTTTCCTTAATCTTAAGAAATTAGTTTTTGAGGTTACTGAAGAAAAACTTTTTAGTCACACTATATCCTGAGAAGGCATAAAGATCGACTCAAAAAGAGTCAAATCCATCCAAGAGCTTACTCTTTCTGCTAGGAAGACTACAGTTCATTCTTTCTTTGGAAAGGTGAATTTTCTACAAAGGTTTATTCCTAAATTCATAGAAAAGACTTGCCACATTGTTGACATGATGAAGGGTAAAGCTATTTTTTGCTGGACTAGAGAAGGCAAGTCAACATTTGAAGATATCAAAGAAGCTATCACCCATGCCCCAGTCCTAATTTATCCAGATTATACCAAAAACTTCATGGTATATAGCTATGCTTCTGAACACACATTTTTAGCCATTTTAGTTCAGCAAAACAAAGGTGTGGAATCTCCTATATTTTTCATGAGTTGTTATCTCAAAGCTCATGAATTGAAATATTCAAATATGGAGAAGCATGCTTATGTCATGGTCAAGGCAGTAAAACAATTTCGTATCTACATCCTGAACTCACATACTATTGCTCTAGTTCTTGATACAATAGTAAAGTCCATTTTAACTCAACAAGATTTTGGAACTAAAAGAGGCAATTAGATTGATAAAATTCAAGAGTTTGATCTTATTATCAAACCTACGAAGCTTGTGCGGGGAAGAGGTCTCTTCTAATTAATTGTTGATAGCATACCAGAGGAAACAAGACATGAAGAAATAGAGGTTGACATGCCTACAGTTCTCCTTGTCACTACTACAGATGAGTGGTATTCCAATATCACTCATTTCCTTATCTATGGTGAGTGTCCTACCCACCTATCTCATAAAGAAAAGAGAAATGTTAAATTGAAAGCTGCTAACTATGTCCTATAAGAAAATGGTTTGTATAAAAGGAGCCTTAATGGGATATTTCTTCATTGCATGGATAAAGTACAATAGAGTAAATTTCTAAAGTCTTTCCATAATTTAACTTGTGGAGGACATTTTTTTGCACCTGTAACTACTCATAATATTCTATGAGCCAGGTACTATTAGCCCACTCTATTTCAAGATGCATACACTTGGGTACGTAGGTGTGAGTTGTGTCAACAATTCATTGCAAAACCTAAGTTGGCTGCATTACCTCTCAATCTGGTGGTGATCAAAGAGCCATTTCAATAATGGATTATTGATTTCATTGGCACCGTGAACCCATCCTCAAGTGTTGGACATGAATATGTTCTCATAACCACAGACTATTTTACCAAGTGGGTGGAAGCCATTCCAGTCAAGCATGCTACTTCAAAAGTGGTATGTAATTTCCTCAAGAAAAATATTATTTCTCAGTTTGGAGTCCCAACTAAGATTATAACAGATAATGTTGCTTGTTTTTATTCTCATGAGGTTACCCAGTTCTACTATTATCATGGGATTATTTTCTCTCACTCCTCTGACTATTATCTACAAAGAAATGGTCAAGCAGAGTCAAGCAACAAGAACCTGGTGACCATTATCAAGAAGTTGGTAAATGAAAATCAGTGAACCAGGCATAAAGCATTATTTGATGCTCTATGGGCAGACATGATTACACCCAAGAGGGCAATAGGTATGTCACCATTTCAACTTCTGTATGGTTTGAATGCAGAGATACCAATCACCCTAGAACTACCAGCACTAAAGTTGGCAAAGGCAGTTAAAGATCAAACCTTTAAAAATATATCGATAAGAGGATCATGTGTTTAACTAAACTAAATGAGCAGTGAACTATGATGGTGGACCGTATTTCTATACATCAAAATCTAGTAAAGAAACTTTAAGAACAAAAAGCAAGGATTCATAATTTTTAGATTGGAGATCAAGTCTTGCTGTGGGACAAGAGGAGAGAGCCAAAAGGAATGCATGGAAAATTGGATTCCTTGTGGAGAGGTCCATTTTCCATTCATCGATACAATGGTGAAAAAAGTTTCTTACTAAAATATCAAGATGGCATGTTATTTTCACTGCCTCATAGTGGGTAGCATCTGAAGCACTTTAATTCTTGAAGTATCAAATAAGTCTAGTTGTACATATGTATAATCTTTGTTTATTTTGTGTTATTCATTTCACTTTTTGGCATATATCTCTTTTTGGATGGCATGACTCTATAGCCCAATGGCATAGATGAATGCACTTATAGTCTAGATTATACTCCCTTCGATCATTTTTACAATCAATGGAAGTTTTCCAACTGGAGCCAGCTGTTGTTCCCAAAATCTATCACTTATTTTTGTGGACAACATGTCGACTATTTTGGTCTTACAAGCCAAAATGATCTCTTTATTTCTCAAAAATTATCTAAGTAGTCAAGTTTTTCAATTACACAAGCCTTTTTAGCTAAAGAAATCACAAGTTCAAAAGGCAAACTTTCGCAAGGAAAAATTCCAAAACACTTAAAAGCATTTCCTAAAAATTGTAAATATGGTTCAACGCTAAGGTTCAATCAAGAAGGTTCAATGGCAAGGTTCAATGATATGGAATGAACCATTAAACCATTGAATCATTGAACCATTGAACTCTGAAAGGTTCAATGAGTTCAATGAGTTTGAAGATTTAATGAGTTCAACGAGTTCAAAAGTTCAACGAGTTTAACAAGTTCAAAGTTCAAAGGGTTCAAAGTTCAAAGTTTGAGCAGAAGGTTCGAGTGAATGGTTCAAGTGGAAGATTCTAGAAGAAGGTTCAACCAAAAGGTTCAAACAATTAGTTCAACAATATATTGAACTCCTAAAGAAGACTAAGTGAACGTGACTCTTTGCAAAACATTGAACCACCGAACCTTTGAACCGTTGAACCATTAAACTGGTGAACTTTGAAAAGTTCAAAGGTTCAAGGTTCAAAATGGTTCAAGTGACCAGTGACGTCCCCATAAACATCAAATTTAGGGTAATGAAATAACCGTTGATTTTTAAATAGCGCAGACCTCGGAACAAACTCAACAACCAGCCAAGGAAGGAGCTGAAGGAGCCAATAGAAAGTGAGAAGATAACCCCAAGAGCTCAGATCACCAAGAAGATATAAATGTAGTAATTAAAGAGGGAATGATATAGAGAATCTATAAATATCTGTAGAAGAGTTATTCTAGTAGGTGGAGGAGTCCATCAGGTGAATATTAGAGAGCACAAGCATTCAATAATGTGGCCTATTTTTCTCTATTTGAGTAAAGGTGAATGGACAGTTGTGTAAGTATCTTAAAGAGGACTAGGTGACCCATGCTTTAGAGGAGACATTTGAGATGATTTAAAATGCCAAAGTCAAGGCTGGTAACCTGCTCCAGCATGGCCCCTGCACATAATTTCTCCTGTCTAATGCATTGAATACAACATGGGCCATTTTGTGAAAAGAAGCGCCAAAGTCTTTCTTTGGATGCTATATATTATAATCTCTTAGTTTGTAGAAAAGAGATCTCTCAGTTATTAGAAGCAAAACTCTGCCCTAATTGAAAGGCATTCCTGAGACTTTGAGCTCAAATTGTTAATCATATTTTATCAAGTGAATGAGAAAGCAAGTGACCTTTTAGACTTTGTGTTGAAATAGCTTGTATTATCTAAGAAATTATTATTATATAGTTTTCTTAAATACAATCTTGTCCATTTAATCAAATAAGCATAACAAGTGGAAATAATCTAGAAGGTATCTTGAAGTCGATTGTGGAAGACTTTGTGCTGCCATAATTGTCTTTAGTCTATGTGTTTTGTGTTTCAGTGTAAAAGATATTGGAGAGACTTTGAGCTCCCCTTATCCTTTGTAATCTTTTACTTTGTTGTAGTTTTAGGTGGAGACTTTGGGCTACACTTCATTCTACTATGTTTTTAGTCCTAAATCAGTAGGGGAAACAATGAAAGACTTTCTACTATTTTCTGAACATCATTTTTGAAAGAAGAGAAATGCCTTCAGTTATTACATAAGAATTTTCTTTTACTTTGTGAACATCATCTCTGAAAAAAGAGAGATAGATGGTATGATCTCATCCCTGAGTGTATTTTCAGTTTATAATAGTATATTATAGTTTATAAGGAGCCTCCGCTTGCTGAGAGAAAAGATTTATCTCATTGTGATGTGGTTGATATACCTATTTTTCCGTCAGTTAGTTGCTGACAAAATATTCACCCAACATGTCCCACTTTTGGTGCCTATCATTTTGTAGTTTGATTTATGTCTAGATGAATTCCAATGGTCTATGGTCAGTGTGGATGACCATCTCTTTTCCTAAGATGTAGTGTTTTCATTATTTGCAGGCTTGCACAATGGCATAGAGCTCCTTGTCATATATCAGGTATTTCTTGACTATATCAGTGAAATTTTTACTATGATATTTAATAGGATGGCCATGTTTCATGATGATAGCTCCCATGGCATGTTTAGATGCATCTATCATCAAATCAAAAGATTGATGCAAATTTGGCAAGGCAAGAATAGGGGCTAAATAAAGTCTATTCTTCAAATTCTCAAATGCCTTTTATTATATTTCACCACATTAAAATGTAGTTTTATCTCCTCCTTTATTCACTTGGGTTAGTGGCTAAGCAACATGTGAGAACCCAAGAACAAACCTGTGATAGAAATTTACAAGACCCAAGAAACTGTGAAGTTCTGTGAGGGTCTTTGGTGTAGGCCATTCTCAAATAACCCAAATCTTCTCTAGATGGACATGGACCCCTTCCTCATTCACAATGTACCCTAAGTACTAAATTAATTTTATCTCAAATATGTATTTATTGAGATTTGCATACAACTTGTGCTCCCAAAGAGTTTGAAGTACCTTATGAACATGTTGTAGATGTTTCTCCCATGTTCTTATGTAGATGAGTATGTCATCTAGGTAGACAACCATGAATGAGTTGGTGAAGGGTTGCAAGATGTCATCCATCATCCTCATGAAGGTTGTAGGTGTGTTAGTTAATCCAAAAGGCATAACCAACCATTTGAAGAGCCCCTCCTTATATTTGAATGCAATATTCGAGACATTGGTGGGATCGATGGGAAATTAGTGATATCCAAATTTGATATCAATTTTGATGAAGAACTTCACACCATAGAGTTAGTCTAGCAGGTCATCAATTTTGAGGAGAGGGTAGCGATTCTTCACAGTGATTTTATTCAGAGCTCGATAGTCAATGCAAAGCCTCCATGTTTCATCTTTCTTTAATGCCAAGATAATTAGGATGCCACAGGGTGAAGATCTTGGCCTGATGTGACCCTTTTAGATCAATTCCTAAATCTATCTTTTTATCTCATCATTCTCTAAAACTGATCTATGATACATAGGACTGTTAGGCAAAAAAGATCCTAGGATTAAATCAATAGAATGTTTTACCTAGAAATGCAATGGAACCTCCATGGGTGACTTGAATAAGTCATCATATTCTCTTGTGATTTGTTCCATCTACTTCTGTTGTTGTTTTGATTGTGTAGTTAGGACTGCAACATCAACCTTATTAGATTTTTGTGGCTTGACCACCATGAAAATGAATTGCTTTATCTTCTCCACTAGTCTCTTACATTATTTGGCACTAATAATGGAGACATATGTGGGAGGTGGTACCTCTGGTACCCTATAGTACCATGTTCCAAGAGTGAGGGTAATTCTTTGGGTTCATGATTCATAGATGCCATGTCAATCATACATGAACAACTAACCAAAGAGTACATCACAAATATCTAGATTGACCACATTACACAAGATTTTATCTTGAAATTTTTTTATGGCATATGAAATAAGACACTGATGGGTGACATGGAGGTATCTCCTTGGGCTCAACCATCCAATATTATATTCTTTCTTCCATGCTTCTACTCAATCTTCACTACAAACTTGTATGCCTCACTGAAGGTTTCTAAATTGAAGAGTTCCATTTCCCCCATATGTACCACTATAGTCTACCATGATATTTGAGAGTCTTATATTTCTCACTTTCTTAGATGCCCAATCTTGCAGACAAAGAATAAAAAATGTCTATGTAATCTTGAACAGATTGGTCCTTACCATGACGAAGTTATTGCCACTGTATGTACAGATCATCATATGCTCCAATGGGATAGTATTCTTTCTTTATTGCTTCCACAAAATCATCCCAAGTATGTTCCATCTCAAGGCCAATGTCATCTATACTGAACCTCTTTTTGTACACTTTCCACCAATTTTTCAAGGACAATGATGCTTTCAAAAGAGCAAAAATGATCTTTTCTCCATCGATGAATTTATTTACAAAGAAGTAAGAAGACAATTGATTCAACTAATTTTCTACTACATCAGCATTCATTTTTCCTTCAAATGTATGGATATCAAAATTCACCTAAACCTTGAATGGTGTTGGGGTAATGAAAGGACGTTCCATGGATGAGGATCCACGAAGTGCAAATGAGGATCCAAAATTTTCCATCAAGAGTTGTTAGAGAATTTGGGAAAATTATTATAGCATCTATGTTTATTACCATTGGATGGATTCATTCACCATTTCCTTGAAGATATTGGATGTCTCTGTGTCATCTACCATTTGAAGTTATTTGGAGTGAATAGATAGATAGTTTGGAAGCTCTATTATTTTTCACCCAAGTTTCTTATAGCCTGACCTCATCCTCGAGATCATACACTCTCAAGGCAAACCGCTCTAATACCACTGATCCAAAATTCAATAGTTTTGATTGACAAATATTTCAAGAACATGAAAATAATATAATAATAATGAATTCTCTAAGAAGAGATGTTTTATTACTCAAGATCGCAATACAACTATATGTTTATCTCTGGGAAGAGATGCCTAGTTTCTATTTTGGGTTACATATTCATTTATACACATTTTTAAGTAAGAGGAGGATGTGTAAGGTCACCAATATCAAGGGAGATTAAGTGTTTTATCTTTCATGATTTAAAACAATACAAAATTTGGGGAATTACTATTTTTAGAGTCTTACTATTTTTAGACTGCACTACTAAAATTTAAAATATGGGGTACTTCTATTGAGTTTTTGAGGGTCAAAAACCACTAACCAAATCTTGGTGCCATCTCACTACATTCTCCTTGTTTTTAGCTTTCCAATGGTTCAAATGGGGAGTCAATTGGAGCTATGGTGCAAAATTTATGGCTCTCAGAAGTTTTGTCATCAATTGAAGTAGAACCATCACCTGAATTATCACCTAAATTATTGCCCAGATCATTTCTCCCTTCGTGAGAAGTAATGGTCCCTATTATGTTAATATTACACATCAAGTGTGGTAATTGTGTCTTAATTTGATTCTATGTGAGCCACTCACCTTGGTGGCTAAGTTGGCCCCTTTTGACCACCCGATAGAGTGGAATAGAGCATCCTCTTGTTGTCCTCATCTAGGTGTCCATAATTTGATCCTCTTCCACTGGATAAAAAATATATAGATCAATCTCATTAATGTCTAGTTGTTCTAATACAACTAAAGTGTCCAATAGAGGTGGATGATATAGTTTGAGGAGATCCACGTTAAATATTGGATGCAGACCAGGGTAGACTAGTAGGTTCAACTAAAAAACATTTTCCCCTACTTTTATGGTGATGGTAGAAGGACCATATCACAGAGGCTAAATTTTTTTGTGTGGGCTTGGAAGTCGATCCTTTTGAAGCCACAACCAAAACTTATCACCAACAAAAAAATGGTGTGCAATCATATGTTTGTCATGGTGTTGCTTATACTTATGATTCATCTTATCCAAGATGTCATGAACTTGTTGATGGATGTGTTACATTTATTCAATGAACTTTGTTACTTTTGTTGCCTCATATCTCCTATGAGGTGTGTATTCCATGATGGAGAATGGAACAACTATATCAATTGGTGCCATGGGTTGGAACCTGAAGCCTACTTGGAATGGACTGTGCTTGGTTGAGCTATGTAGGGCCCAGTTATATCCATTTTGTATGAAAAGAAGCCCCTCATCCCATGTGCATGGATGTTTGGAGTGATACATTTGAATCATATGAACAATAAAGTGATTCACCACTTCTATCTAACCATCAATCTATAGATGGAAGGCTATGGACTTCATCATCTTGGTATCCATCATCTTCCATAGAGTGGACCAGAAGATGCTTAGGAACCTGCTATCTCAATTTGAGATAATGGACTTGGGGAGACCAAAATGGAGCCATACATGACTAAAATATAGTTGAGTAGTTTATTTAGCAAATATATTTTTATTACAAGCAATCATGATATCCATCTTTGAAAAATAATCAACTATAACAAAAATACAGTCCTTGCCATGTTTTAAACTGAGCAAACATGAGAGAAAATCCATTGAGATAGATTCCTAAGGCCTAGTTTGTTCTATCAGTGGCATGTACAATCCTTGCTTCGTATTTGTTGGCTTGTCTATCATACATAGGGTGAAAGATTTGAGGTACATTTATACATCCTTTCACATATGGGACCAGTAGAAATGTTTTTGAAGAACTACCAATGTCTTTTCTACACCAAAGTTTTTAGCTATCATATCGAAATGTGCTTCCCATATCATCTTTTGTTGTTCTATAGTTAGAACACAAATATGCCCCATATGATAGAGTACATTATCTTTAAAATATAAATTAGAAACATGTTTACCTTCTTGAAGCATCTGATATGTATCAAAAAAGGTAGGATCTGCTTCATATAGAGCACCCCAAGTGGTAGTCTCATGTCTGAACAAGTCTAGAACTATTGTAAGTGCAATAATTGGTGTGTGGCTCAAATAATCTATGGCCATATTTGAGTTCCCCTTTCTGTATTTGATTATCAGATGAAATTGCTATAGATACGTGGCCCACTTTTGGTACCTCTCATTTTATATTTTACTCTATGTCTAAATGAATTCTAATAGTCTATAGTCAGTGTAAATGACCGTCTTTTTCCCCAAGATGTAGTGTCTCCATTGTTTGCAGGCTTGCACAATGGTATAGATCTCTTGACTATATCAATGAAATTTTCACTATGATATGCAACAAGATGGCCATGTTTCATGATGATAGCTCCCATGGCATATTCAGATGCATCTATCATCAACTCAAAAGGTTGATGTAAATCTAGCAAGACAAGAATAGGCATTGAGCAAAGTTTGTTCTTCAAATTCTCAAATCCCATATGTTGTATTTTTCCCCATTGAAATGTAGCTTTAGCACCTTCTTTATTCACTTGGGTTAGTGGCCAAGCAACATCTCAGAACCCAAGAATAAATTTGTGATAAAAATTTGCAAGACCCAAGAAGCTGCAAAGTTCTATGACGGTCCTTCCCAAATATTCTCTAGATCGACATGGACCGCTTCCTCATTCAAAACATACCCTAGGTACTAAATTTTTTTCATCTCGAATGTGCATTTTTCAATATTTTCATACAACTTGTGCTCTCAAAGAGTTTGAAGTACCTCACAAACATGTTACAGATATTCATCCCATGTTCTGTTGTAGATGAGTATGTCATCCAAGTAGACAATCATGAATGAGTTGGTGAAGGGTCATAGGATGTCATCCATCATCCTCATGAAGGTTGTAGGCATGTTAATTAAGCTAAAAGAAATAACCAACCTTTCAAAGAGCCCCTCCTTAGATTTGAATGCATTCTTCCAGACATTGGTGGGATCAATGGGAATTTGGTGATAGCCAGATTTGAGATCAATTTTGGTGAAGAACTTCACACCATGGAGTTAGTCTAGTAGGTCATCAATCTTGAGGGGGTAGTAATTCTTCACAATGATTTTTTTTAGGGATTTATAGTCAATGCAAAGCCTCCATGTTCCATCTTTTTTTGGTGCTAGGGCAATCAGGCTTCCACAAGGTGAAGAGCTTGGCCTGATGTGACCTTTATGGATCAATTCTTGAATCTATCTTTTTATCTCATCATTCTCCAAAATTGATCTACAATACACAGGACTGTTAGGCAAAGGTGATCTTGGGATCAAATCGATAGAATGTTTTACCTGGGAATACAATGGAACTCCCATGGGTGACTTGAATAAGTCATCATATTCTCCTATGATTTGTTTCATCTACTTATGTTGTTATGTTAATTATGTAGTTAGGATTGCAACATCAGCCTTCTTGGATTTTTCTGGCTTGACCACCATGAGAATCATTTACTTTGTCTTTTCCACCAATCTCTTGCATTGCTTGGCACTAATCAGGGAGAAAGATGTGGGAGGTGGTACCTCTGGTACCCTGTAGCATCATGTTCTAAGACTGAGGGTGATTCTTTGGGTTTGTGATTCATAGATGCCATGATGATCATACATGAATGGCTGACCAAGGAATACATCACAAACATTTAGATTGACTACATCATATAAGACTTCATCTTGGAAATATTTTATTGCATATGAAAGAAGACACTAATGGGTGACATGAAGGTCTCTCCCCAGGATCAACCAACTAATATTGTATGGCTTTGGATGAGACTTCATGGATAGATTTATACTTTTCACAACTTTGATAGAGATTAAATTCTTTTGACTCCCACTATCAATAATGAAATGCAGAGGCTTGCCTTTTACCCATAATTTGGAGTGAAATAATCTTTCCTTGTTGTCTAGCCTTTCCTCATGGGTCTATGATGAAGCAACAATAGTATCAGACTCAGCATCTATGATCCCTTTATCATCCTCTTTGACTATAGGTTGTGTACAAGACAAAGCACTAGATGTCGAGTATTATGACTCAAAAAGTAGTGATTGATGGCTTGACATTCTTCTTTGGAGTGAGTTCCAATTTTATGGTAATCACACCATTTTCTAGTCTTCTCTTTCTAGAGTTTTTAATCTTGAAACTCGTTTTGCTTCCAATTTTGGCCTCATGTTTGCCCTTCCTTGTCACTTTTCCATTTTGAAGGATGACTCTTCATATTCTTTCTTTCATGCTTCTTCTCAATCTTTACTGTGAACTTGTATGTCTCATCGAGGGCTTCAAAATTGAAGAGTTCCATTTCCCCCCATATGTACCATTGTAGTCCACCATGATATTTGAGAGTCTTATGTTTCTCACTTTTTTGGATTCCCAATCTTGCAAATTGAGAATGAAAAATGTCTATGTAATCTTGAACAGATTGGTCCTTGCCTTAGCAAAGTGATTGCCACTGTATGTATAGATCATCATATGCTCTAGTGGGATAGTATTCTTCCTTTACCAATTCCACGAAATCATCCCAAGTAGGTTCCACCTCAAGGCTAATGTCATTTTTACTAAACCTCTTTTTATATACTTCCCACTAATTTTTCATGGGCAATGATGTTTTCAAAAGAGAAAAAGTGTTCTTTTCTCCATTGATGAATTTATTTATAGAGAAGTAGGAAGATAATCGATCCAACTAATTTTCTATTACATCAGCATTGATTTTTCCTTCAAATGTAGGGATATAAAAATTCACCTAAACTTTGAAGGGTGTTGGGGCACTGAAAGGATGTTCCATGGATGAGCAGCCAGGAAGCACAAATGAGGAGCCAAAATTTTCCATCGAGAGTTGTTGAAGAATTTAGATAAATTATTATAGCATCTATGCTTATTGTCATTGGAGGACTTAATTCACCATTTACTTGAAGGGATCAATTGTCTCAGTGTCATCTACCATTTGAATTCATTTGGAGTGAATAGGTGGATAGTTTGGAAGCTCTGTTATTTTTTACCCAATCTTCTTATAGCCTAACCTCATCCTCGAGATCATACACTCTCAAGACAAATGGACTTGATACCACTGATCCAAAACTCAAAAGTTTTGATTGATAGATATTTTAAGAACACAAAAATAACATAGTAATAATGAATTCTCCAAGAAGAGATGTTTTATTACTCAAGATCACAATACAACTATATGCTTATCTCTGGGAAGAGATGTTTAATTTCTATTTTGGGTTACATCTTCATTTATACACATTTTGAAAGTAGGAGGACGTGTAAGGTAACCAATATCAATGGAGATTAAGTGGTTTGACTTCCATGATTTAAAATAATACAAAATTCAAGGAATTATTATTTTTAGAAACTTACTATTTTTAGACTGCACTACTAAAATTGAAATTTGGGGCACTTATATTGGGTTTTTAGGGGTAAATAACCACCAATAAAATATTTGTGTCATCTCAATCCATTCTCTTCATTCTCATCTTTCCAATGGTTCAAACGGAGAGTCAATTGGAGCTATGATGCAAAAGTTATGGCTCTCATAAGTTTCATCATCAATTAGGGTAGAATCGTCTCCTGAATTGTTACCTGGATCATTCATCCCTCCTTGAGAAATAATGGTCCCCATTGCATCAATATTCATCATCAGGTGTAGCAATTATGTCTTAATTTAATTCTCTATGAACCACTCACCTTGGTGGCTAAGTTGGCCCCTTTTGACCCCCTGATAAAGCGGAATAGAGCATCCTCTTGTTGTCTTCATCCAGTTGTCCACAATCTAATCCTCTTTCACTAGAGAAAAAATCTATGGATCAAGCTCATCAATGTCAATTTATTCTGATACAACTAAAGTGTCTAAAATAATTGGATGATATTTTTTGAGGAGATCCACATTAAATATTGGATGTAGACCAAGGTAGGCTGGTAGGTTCAACTCAAAAGCATTTTCTCCAACTTTTCTGGTGATGGTGTAGGGACCATATTGCAGAGGCTAAATTTTTCTATGTGGTCCTACAAGTCATTCATTTTGAAGCCACAACCAAACCTTATCACCCATATCAAAATGTTGTGTAATACTATGTTTGTCATGGCATTGCTTATACTTTTGATTCATCTTCTCCAAGATGTCATGAACTTACTGTTAGATGTGTTGCATTTGTTTAATCAACTTTGTTGCTTTTGTTGCCTCAAATCTCCCATGAGGTGTGTATTCCATGGTGGAGAATGTAATGACTATATCAATTGGTACCATGGGTTAGAACCTAAAGCATACATGAAATGGACTGTGCTTGGTCAAGCTGTGCAAGGCCTGATTATATCCATGTATAAAAATAAGCCCCTCATCCCATGTGCATGGATGTTTAGAGTGATACATCTAAATCATATGAAAAATCAAGTGGTTCACCACTTCTATCTATCCATTAGTATATGGATGAAGGGATGTGGACTTCATCAGCTTGGTATCCATCATCTTCCATAGAGTGGACCAGAAGATGCTCAAGAACTTGCTATTTTGATATGAGATAATAGACTTAGGGAGACCAAAATGGAGCCATAGATGACTAAAATATAGTTGAACAGTTTCTTCAGTAGATATATTTTTATTACAAAAAATCATGATATCCATCTTTGAAAAATGATCAACTACAAAAAAAATATAGTCAGTACCATGTTTTGAAGTAGGCAAACCTGAGAGAAAATCCATTGAGACAGATTCCCAAGGCCTGGTTGGTTATGGCAGTGGCGTGTATAATTTTTTCTTCTTATTTGTGTGCTTGGCTATCACACATGGGGTGAAATATTTGAGGTACCTTTCTACATCCTTTCGCATATGGAGTTAGTGGAAGTATTTTGAAGAACTAATTATGTCTTTTCTACAATAAAGTGTCTAGTTGTCTTACTGAAATGTGCTTCCCATATCATCTTTTATTACTCTGCAATTGGAACATAAATATGTCCCATATGATAGAGGAAATTATATTACAAATTGAAATCATAAATGTGTTTACCTTCTTGAAGCACCTGATATGTATCAGCAAAGGTAGGATCTGCTTCATACAGAGCACCCCAAGTGGTACTCTCATGTTTGCAAGGTCTAAAACTATTATGAGTGCAATAATTGGTGGGTGGTTCAGATAAATTATGACCATATTTTAGCTCCCCTTTTTATGTTTGATTATTAGATGGAATTACTTTAGATATGTGGCCCACTTTTGGTGCCTCTCATTTCATAGTTTTCTTTACATCTAGATGAATTCTAATGGTCTGTGGTTAATGTGAATGACCACCTTTTTTCCTAAGATGTAGTGTTTCTATTGTTTACAGGATTTCATAATGGCATAGAGCTCCTTATCATATATCGATTATTCCTTGACTAGATCAGTAAAATTTTCACAATGATATGCAATAGGATGGCCATGTTGCATGAATATAGCTCCCATGGCATATTTAGATGCATCTGTCATCAACTTGAAAGGTTGATGCAAATCTGACAACCTGGTAATGCAATGGAACTCCCATGTGTGACTTGAATAAGTCATCATATTCTCCTTTGATTTATCTCATCTGCTTCTATTATTGTGTTAATTGTATAGTCAAGACTGCAACATCAACCTTCCTTGATTTTTGTGGCTTGACCACCATGAGAATGAATTACTTTGTCTTATCCACTAGTCTCTTACATTGCTTGGCACTAATCAACGAGATAGATGTGGGAGGTGGTACCTCTGGTACTTTGTAGCATCATGTTCCAAGAGTGAGGGTGATTCTTTGGGTTTTTGATTCATAAACACCATGTCAATCATACATGAATGACTAACCAAAGAGTACATCACAAACATCTAGATTGACCACATCACACAAGACTCAATTTTGGAAAAGTTTCATTGCATATGAAAGAAGACATTGATGGGTGACACAAAGGTCTCTCCTTAGGATCAACCATTCAATACTATATGGCTTTGGATGAAACTTCATGTATAGGTTTAGAATTTTCCTAACTTTAGCAGAGATTAAATTTTTGACTCCCACTATAAAGAATGAAATGTAGAGGCTTATCTTTTACCCATAATTTGGAGTAAAATAATCTTCCCTTGTCATATGACCTATCCTCACAAGTCTATGATGAAGAAATGATGGTATTGGGCTCATCATCTACAATCTATTATTCATCCTCTTCAATTGTAGGTTGTGTATCAGACAGAGAAGTAGATGTAGAGTATTGTGACTCAGAAAGCAATGACTTGATAGCTCAACATTCTTCTTTACAGTGAGTTCCAGTTTTTTGATAATCACACTATTTTTAAGTCTTCCTTTTTTGGGGTTTCTTATCTTGAAACTCCTTTGGCTTCCAATTTTGGCTTTGTATTTGACCTTCCTTGTCATTTTTCCATTTCGAAGGCTGACTCTTTGTATTATTTCTTCCATGCTTCTACTCAATCTTCACTACAAACTAGTATGCCTCACTGAGAGTTTCTAAATTGAAGAGTTCTATTTCCCACCATATGTACCATTTTAGTCCACCATGATACTTGAGAGTCTTATGTTTCTCACTTTTTTGGATGCATAATCTTGTAGACAGAGAATGAAAAATGTCTGTGTAATCTTGAATAGATTGGTCCTTACTTTGGCAAAGTTGTTACCACTGTATGTACAGATCATCATATGCTCTAATGGGATAATATTCTTCCTTTACCATTTCCATGAAATCACTCTAGGTAGGTTCCACCTCAAGGTCAATGTCATCTATACTGAACCTCTTTTTGTACACTTCCCACCATTTTTTCATGGGCAATGATTCTTTCAAAAGAGCAAAAGTGATCTTTTATCTATCAATGAATTTATTTACAAAGAAGTAGGAAGATAATTGATCCAACCAATTTTTTAATAAATCAAGATTGATTTTGCCTTCAAATGTAGGGATATAAAAATTCACCTAAACCTTAAAGGATATTGGGGCACTGAAAGGATGTTTCATGGATGAGGAGCCAAGAAGTGCAGATGAGGAGCTAAAATTTCCCATCAAGAGTTATTAGAGAATTTGAGCAAATTGTTGTAGCATTTATGTTTGTTTCCATTGGAGGGCTTCATTCACCTTTTCCTTGAATGGATTGGATGTCTCAATGTCATCTTCCATTTGAAGTCATTTGGAGTGAATAGGTGGATAGTTTGGAAGCTCTATTGTTTTTTGCCCAAGCTTCTTGTAGCCTGACATCATCCTTGAGATCATACACTCTCAAAATAAACCACTCTAATACCACTGATCCAAAACTCATAAGTTTTAATTAATAGATATTTCAAGAACATGAAAATAACACAATAATAATGAATTCTCTGAGATGTTTTATTACTCAAGATCGCAATACAACTATAAGCTTATCTTTGGGAAGAGATGTATGATTTCTATTTTGGGTTACATCTTCATTCATACACATTTTGAAAGTAGAAGGAGGATGTGGAAGGTCGCCAATCTCAAGGGAGATTAAGTGGTTTGACTTCCATGATTTAAAATAATAAGGAATTTGAGGAATTACTATTTTTAAAAATTTGCTATTTTTCGACTACACTACTAAAATTGAAATTTGGAGCACTTTCATTAGGTTTTAAGGGGTCAAAATCTACCCAACAAATCTTGGTGCCATCTCACTACATTCTCTTCATTCTTGAATTTCTAATGGTTCAAATGGGGAGTCAATCATAGCTATGATGCAAAAGTTATGGCTCCTAGAAGTTCTATCATCAATTGAGGTAGAATCATCACTCGAATTGTCACCTAAATTGTTGCTCAAATTATTCCTACCTCCTTGAGAAGTAATAGTCTCTATTACATCAATATTCCTCATTAGGTGTGGCAATTGTGTCTTAATTTGATTCTCTATGATCCACTCACCTTGGTGGCTAAGCTGGCCCCTTTTGATCACCTGATAAAGTGGCATAGAGCATCCTCTTATTGTCTTCATCTAGGTGCCCACAATCGGATCCTCTTCCACTGGAATAAAACTCTACAAATCAAGCTCATCAATGTCTAGTTGTTCTGCTATGACTGAAGTGTCTAATAGAGGTGGATGATATGGTTTGAAGAGCTCCAGATTGAATATTAGATGTAGACCAAGGTAGGATAGTAGGTTCAACTCAAAAGTATTTTCTTCAACTTTTTTGGTGATGGTGTAGGGAACATATCGCAGAGGCTAAATTTTTCTGTGTGGGCCTGCAAGTCATTCCTTTTAAAGCTGCAACCAAACCTTATCACCCAAAACAAAATGGTGTGCAATCCTATGTTTATCATGGTGTAGCTTATACTTCTAATTCATCTTCTCCAAGATGTCATGAACTTGTTGTTGGATGTGTTGCATTTGTTCAATGAACTTTGTTGCTTTTGTTGCCTCAAATCTCCCATGAGGTGTGTATTCTATGGTGGAGAATGGAATCGCTATATCAATTGGTGCCATGGGTTAGAACCTGAAGTATACTTAGAATGGACTATACTTAGTCAAGCTATGTAGGGCCCAATTATATCCATGTTGTATGAAAATAATCCCCTCATCCCATGTGCATGGATGTTTAGAGTGATAAATCTAAATCATATGAACAATCAAGTAGTTCACCACTTCTATCTGACCATCATTCTATGGATGGAAGGTTATGGACTTCATCAACTTGGTATCCATCATCTTCCATAAAGTGGACCAGAAGATGCTCAGGAACCTACTATCTCGATCTGAGACAATGGACTTAGGAAGACCAAAATGGAGCCATACATGACTAAAATATAGTTAAGCAGTTTCTTCAATAGATATATTTTTCTTACAAGCAATCATGATATCCATCTTTGAAAAATGATCAAATAAAACAAAAATACAATCCTTGCCATGTTTTGAAGTGGGAAAACTTGAGAGAAAATCCATTGAGATAGATTCCCAAGGCCTAGTTGGTTCTAGTAGTGGTGTGTACAATCCTTGCTTCTTATTTGTTGTCTTTGCTATCACACATGGGGTGCAAGATTTGAGTTACCTTTCCACATCCTTTCACATATGGGGTTAGTAGAAGTGTTTTTGAAGAACTACCGATGTCTTTTCTACACAAAGGTGTCTAGTTGTCCTACTGAAATGTGCTTCTCATACATATTTTATTGCTCTATAATTAGAACACAAATATGCACCATATGATAGAGGATAATATCTTGTAAATAGAAATCATAAACATGTTTACCTTCTTGAATCACCTAATATGCATTATCAAAGGTAGGATCTGCTTCAGTCAAAGTGCCCCAAGTGGCAGTCTCATGTTTGCACAGGTCCAAAACTATTGTGAGTGCAGTAATGAGTGGATGGCTCAAACAGTTTGCTACTATATTTGAGCTCCTCTTTTTGTGTTTGATTATCATATGGAATTATTGTATATATGTGGCCCACTTTTGGTGCCTCTCATTTCATAGTTTGATCTATATCTTGATGAATTCCAATGGTTTTTTGTCAGTGTGGATAACCATCTCTTTTCCCAAGATGTAGTGTTTCCATTATTTGTAGGCTTACATAATATCATAGAGCTCCTTGTCATATGTCAAGTATTTCCTAAATGTATCAGTGAAATTTTTACTATGATATGCAATAAGATGGCCATGTTGCGTGATGATAACTCTCATGGCATATTCAAATGCATCTATCATCAACTCGAAAGGTTGATGCAAATTTGGCAAGGCAAGAACAATGGCTAAGCAAAGTCTATTCTTGAAATTCTCAAATGCCATTTGTTGTATTTTTCCCCATTAAAATTTAGCTTTAGCTCGTCCTTTAGTCACTTGGATTAGTGACCAAGCAACATGTGAGAACCCAAGAACAAACCTATGATAGAAATTTACAAGATCTAAGAAGCTGTGAAGTTTTGTGAGGGTCCTTGGTGTAGGCCATTCTTAAATAGCCTGAATCTTCTCTAGATTGACATGGACCCATTCCTCATTCACAACATACCCTAGGTACTAAATTATTTTCATCTCAAATGTGCATTTGTCAAGATTTTCATACAAGTTATGCTCCTACAGAGTTTGAAGTACCTTATGAATATGTTACAGATGTTCCTCCCATGTTCTGATATATGAGTATGTCATCTAGGTAAACAACCATGAATTAGTTAGTGAAGGGTCACAAGATGTCATCCATCATCCTCATAAAGGTTATAGGTATGTTAATTAAGCCAAAAGGCATAACCAACCATTCAAAGAGTGCCTCCTTAGATTTGAATAGTCTTTCAGACATTGGTGGGAGCAATGGGAATTTGGTCATAGCCAAATTTGAGATCAATTTTGGTGAAGAAATTCACACCACAGAGTTGGTCCAGCAGGTCATCAATCCTGGGGAGGGGGGTAGCGATTCTTCACAATGATTTTATTTAGGGCTCGATAGTCAATTCAAAGCCTCCATGTTTCATCTTTATTTGGTGCTAGGATAATCAAGCTACCACATGGTGAAGAGCTTGGCCTAAAGTGACCCTTTTAGATCAATTCTTGAATTTATCTTTTTATCTCATCATTCTCCAAATTTGATCTGTGATACATAGGACTGTTAAGCAAAGGTGATCCTAAGATCAAATTGATAGAATATTTTACTTGGCAATGCAATGGAACTCCCATGGGTGACTTGAATAAGTCATCATATTCTCCTATGATTTGTCCCATTTGCTTCTATTGTTATTTTTATTGTGTAGTTAGAATTGCAACATCAACCATCTTGGATTTCTATGGCTTGACCACCATGAGAATGAATTGCTTTGTCTTCTCCACCAGTCTCTTATATTGCTTGGCACTAATCAGGGAGATAGATATGGGAGGTGGTACCTCTGGTACCCTGTAGTACCATGTTCCAAGACTGAGAATGATTCTTCAAGTTCATGATTCATAGATTCCATGTCGATCATACATGAACAACTGACCAAGGAGTACATCACAAACATCTAGGTCAACCACATCATAAAAGATTTCATCTTAGAAAGGTTTTATTGCATATGAAAGAAGACACTGATGGGTGATATAGAGGTCTCTCCCTGGGCTCAATCATCCAATATTGTATGGCTTTGGATGAGGCTTCATGGATAGATTTAGACTTTTCACAACTTTAGCAGAGATTAAATTCTTTTGACTCGCACTATCAAGAATGAAATGCAAAGGCTTACCTTTTGCCCAAAATTCAAAGTGAAACAACTTTTTCTTGTCATCTGGCCTTTCCTCATAGGTCTGTGATGAAGCAATGATGGTATCAAGCTTATCATCTACAATGTCTTCTTCATCCTCTTCGATCGTAGGTTATGTATGAGATAGAGTAGTAGATGTTGAGTATTGTGACTCAGAAAGCAATGACTTAATGGCTCAACATTCTTCTTTGGAGTGAGTTCCAATTTTGTGGTAATCACACCATTTTTTGGTCTTCCTTTTTTGGGGTTTCTTATCTTGAAACTCATTTTGCTTCCAATTTTGGCCTCGTGTTTGACCTTCCTTGTCACTTTTCCATTTTGAAGGTTGACTCTTTGTATTCTTTCTTCCATGCTTCTGCTCAATCTTCACTATGAACTTGTATGCCTCATCGAGGGTTTAAAAATTGAAGAGTTCCATTCCCCCCATATGTACCATTTTAGTCCACCATGATATTTGAGAGTCTTATATTTCTCACTTTTTTAGTTGCATAATCTTGTAGACAGAGAATGAAAAATATCTATGTAATCTTGAATAGATTGGTCCTTACCTTGGTGAAGTTGTTACCACTATATGTACAAATCATAATATGTTCCAATGGGATATTATTCTTCTTTTATCACTTCCATGAAATCATCTCAAATAGGTTCCACCTCAAGGTCAATGTCATCTATACTGAACCTCTTTTTGTACACTTCCCACTAATTTTTCATGAGTAATGATGCTTTCAAAAGAGCAAAAGTGATGTTTTCTTCATCAGTGAATTTGTTTATAGAGAAGTAGGAAGACAATTGATCCAACCAATTTTATAATACAACAACATTGATTTTGCCTTCAAATGTATGGATATAAAAATTCACCTAAACCTTGAAGGGGTTTGGGGCACTGAAAGGATGTTCTTTGGATGAGGAACCAGGAAGTGCAGATGAGGAGCCAGAATTTCCCATCAGAAGTTGTTAGAGAATTTAGGCAAATTGTTGTAACATCTATACTTGTTGTCATTGGAGGGCTTCATTTACCATTTCCTTGAAGGGATCATATGTCTCGGTGTCATTCGCCATTTGAAGTCATTTGGAGTGAATAGGTGGATAGTTTAGAAGACCTATTATTTTCCACCCAAGCTTCTTGTATCCTGACCTCATCCTCAGGATCATACACTCTCAAGATAAACCACTTTGATATCACTAATACAAAACTCAAAATTTTTAATTGATAGATATTTAAAGAACATAAAAATAACATAGTAATAATGAATTCTCTGAGAAGAGATGTTTTATTACTCAAGATCGCAATACAACTATATGCTTATCTCTAGGAAGAGATGTTAGATTTCCATTTTGGGTTACATATTCATTTATAAACATTTTGAAAGTAGGAGGAGGATGTGTAAGGTCACCAATATTGAGGGAGATTAATTCATTCAACTTCCACCATTTAAAATAATATAGAATTTGAGGAATTAGTATTTTTAAAAACTTACTATTTTTAGACTGCACTATTAAAATTAAAATTTTAGGAACTTATATTGGATTTTATAGGGTCAAATACCATTTATTATATCTTAGTGTCATCTAACCATATTCTCCTCATTCTTATCTTTCCAATGGTTCAAACGGGAAGTCAATTGGAGCTACGGTGTAAAAGTTATAGCTCCCAGAAGTTTCATTATCAATTGGGGTAAAACCGTCGCCTGAATTATTGCCCAGATCATAGGTTTTCATAATATTTATTTATATAAGTGTATGTAAAAATCTTGGATTCATTATTAAAAAAATTTAAAAAATAATTTTTCAAATAATGGGCATAAGTGCCTTTTTATAAAGTGTGGTCATTTAAAGTTTTTTAAGTTGTGGTCTTTTCAAATAAATTTTAATAAAAACAATTCATTTTTTTTAATACATTGTTTAAATCTTTAGAGTCTATGATAAAAAGAGTCAAAAGAATTTGTGTCATCATTGTCAATTCCATTGATTCAAGTTCATTAAGTCATATGTTATAATCAGATGCATTTTTGGGGTAATCGACATCCTGGTCATGGAGATCCCACTAGAGAAATTTAATGGTCTTAATTTTCACACATGATAGGTAAAGATTCAAATGTAGTTGATGAATAATTTTTTTTTGGGAATAGTCAGTGGAAAAGAAACACAGCCCATAGATGCAAACAAATTTTTATAATGGAGTAGCATAGATGATAAGGCCAAAGCCATCATTGGCCTCACACTTTCTAATTCAGAATTGCATTATGTGGATTTAGAAAAATCATCCAATAAAATTTGGGAAAATTTGAATACGTTGTTTGGTGCCAAAGCTATTAATGCTAAGTTTTCTTTAAAATAACGCTTATTCAAATTGAAAATTAATGAAGGAAACACAATGTCAAGTTACATAAATGAACTTAGATCTCTCATGAGGTAGTTAACAAAAATCAAGTCCCCATTTGATGATGAAGATGCTAAGGCAATTCTATTGAATAGTTTGTCTACCAAATATAACAATGTTGTATTTACTCTTGGACAAATGCCTTCACAGTCCCTAGAAGACATGATTTCAGCACTCCTAATAGAAGAGAAAACAATTTTTGAAGATGTGGAAGAAGAAACAACATTGTACCTGAAAAAGAACCATAAGAAATTCTATAGAAAAGATGAACTTGAATGTTACTACTGTAAGAAAAAAGGACATATAACCTTAGATTGTAAAAATTGAGATAAGGGTTTGTTCAAATGAAAGCTTAATGAAGCTAATGTAATCACTGAAGAAGAATCTAAGGAAGATAATCAATTAATAGCTGAAGACAGTGGGTATAATTTTGAATATTTTGTGTACTAAGTAATGTCATTAGAGGAGGAGGCACAGGAGGCTAGAGGTGACTTGTGACCAATCATCAATCATCAGTGATGAGGTTGCTCACTTGTTTTGATAACACATTTAGTGTTTTGTGTGTATGTTTTTCTTTGTTGTGCGATTTACAAAATAAGAATAAATGATACATGCCTGTTCAAAGAGTGTAAAACATGAACCTCTATCCTTGTATTTGCTCTTGTAACATATTTGTGATGAGGATAAAAGAAATATTGTAACCTCATGATTTTGTAGTTGGTGGTTAACCACATTACAAACCATTTTTAGTTGTGGTTGGTGGTTACCCATTGAAATACCATTTCTAGTCATGGTTGATGGTTCACCACATTAAAAACCATCCGTTGTTGTGGTTTTAGGTTTACCACATTGAAAACCTTCATGAGGGATCATGAGTATGGGTCAATTATAGTATAGGGATACATTCTCCCCATTTCACACTAGGGTGTGAATGTTGAGGATAGTATTCAGGTGGTATTTGGTTATATGGTTGTGATATGGGAAATATATTCTCGTATGATTGTTATCACCTATAAACTAATTTGGGTGGTTTGGTCATCATTTATAAGAGGTTATTTCTCCTATTGTATGGCTATTTATTAGTCTCAATTGTAGTAGGTTATTCTATCCTAAATAATATGATATAAGTTCAGTGTTTTATTTTATTATCTTCAGCTCCATGATTAATCTATAATGATATTATGCACATCTCACAAAGCGGTGAACATACACCTAATCACAAATGCAAATGGGAACCTTCCAATGCATATTACCTAACCAACTAAATTCAACACATGAAAGCTCCACCTCATGGTACCATAGTAATCAAACATTCCCATTTGAACCAAGAGCCAAGTATTTGTGAAGTTGTAGCCCTGTACATATTAGATTAGTTTTCATGTTTTCCTCTAGGTGTTGTCCTAACACATTTATCTGTTTGTTCTTGATTTGTTTATGTTAGTTTTCCTATTTTTTATGTTTCCTTTCTTGTTTTGGCGGGTGTTGTCTTTTCAGTCAAAGGGGTTGCTTGTAGTCATAACTCAATTTTTTCATTATTTTATAAGTCTAAAATCATGTAAATGGTTTGGGTTCTCAAGCATAGCAAGCATGATTCCCAGCTGAGTCACTAGAAATATTATCCATTTTGGCCCACATGCTAAGTTTTTGCCTAGATAGATCAAATAAATAGAGTCCTGATTGAAATGGATGATCAAGAAATGACTTGAGCAAGCATAGAATAACCCAAACATCATCAAACACCATACACAAATGAATAGAGCAAGTTGGTTGTGCATTTAATAGATTCACTTGGAAAGCCTCTCAAGCTAAAATATTGTATGGACATGATGTTTTTCATGCCTAGATCATCCTCCACAAATTTGGTGTCCTAATGCTTTTTCTATCTAAAATTACAAGCGTTCAAAGTTAAACAAATAAAATGAGACATGCATGGAGATGTCAAGATAAATCTATGGCAAGTAACCATTTGGGTTCAAATGATCTTAAGGGTGATTGTAGCTCTGACAAGTGTCAAGATCTTGGGAGCTCGAGTAGAATATCTATGACACGTGCAAGGTTAAAGATTCAAAAAGTGCCTCGAATAAGATCAATGGTCAGTGTTTAATCAGATCAAATATCTAATGATGAGTAGTAACCTGATGGTGTTAATGGGTCTTGAAGATCCAATAACATGCATTAAATCATGCAATCAAGGATCAATGATGAGTGAAAGTTTAAGTAGTTAGCAGATATCGAGAGTAAATGAGAAACTATCAAGTGTCAAGACTATGGAAAAAGTTGTATAAATCAATAAAACACATGCAAAACATTCAAATGCAGATTGATGGTGTGCATAAGGTCAATATTCCTAAGGATAATGTGAGGCCACCATGTGGAAAAAGTATATAAACCATCTAGGATTGACTGTAGGGCCATGAAATGAATGAGGAATTGGCAGATGGCATAGTTTGGGAAACCCATATCAAGATCAATGGCCAAGATTAAAAGTCAAAGCCAAGAGATTTTGATCAAAGGTCAAACATGACTTATGTCGAATCAAAAGCAATGTTTCAAAAGGCATGTACCACATTTAGAGCTCATTCAAACACCATCAAGCAAGCACAACCATCTAGCCAAGTTCATTGATGATAAAACTCTATTACTATTAAAATTATGAGATATAATAGGTTTGGTCAAAACCTAATATATTCTAGGAATGAGACTATGATACCTATAGATTTTCATTGACATAATGACTATAGGAAAACTAATAAATCAGATTGGTTTTAAATCTATAGTAAATATCCATATTCAGGTTAGAGTAGGTGTAGACATAAATGAGATACAATGGAGTGTCTCATCCTTTAACATATTCATCACTTCAACAAATAAGTACATATGGCCACCTAAAGCAAACATGGTGATGACTCTGTTAGATCCATAGATATGAATATTTTATCTTCACAAGCATGTCAAGTGAAAGATAGCATAAAGTCCCAACATGGAGATCTGGTGGTTAGAAAAAATAACTAGAGCATTTAATAGTTTTTCAAGGTTTGGATGATTTTTTTCACAGTAAGATCATGACTCATCATCTTTGGCAAACTCTTGTCTTTTAGTATGTTTTCTCAGCCAATGAGAAGATTTGAGGGCTATTGGGATAAATGAAAGTTATCATGTCTATGATGTATTAACCCTAATATGATAAAAAGATGGTGGAGCATTCATTGAAAGATGGTGGTAGCTCATTTAATGATCTTGGATGGCATGCTCCCTCTCTCTCCCCTTTCTCTTATATCTCTTATTATGTTCCACATTGTAATCTCTCTCTCTCTCTCAGATTGTAGAATCTCATAAGGACTATTCAATCTTGAAGAACAGGGGACTCTATGAGATATTGTAATATATTCTCATCTTGATTAGGCTAAACCCTATCAAGAATCTGTAAGAACTACCTCTTGATGCAATAAAAGACTTTTTTTACCTATCTCTTGCCTTGGATCTGTGTTGAGTTAGTTGTGTATGATAGCATTATGTAGAATCTTCCTCATCCATTTTCCTCATTTCTATCCTCTTTTAGGGTGTTTTCAAGCTATTGCAAATCTGGATTAGTGTTCTACTTGAACCTAGTCCATGAAACACTCATGCAATCAGTTGATTTATGAGGTTGTGTAAGTTAGCATTGTCTTGTGTTAATTTAGTGTGGGTTCAAGCTTATGGGAGTCTTCCATTTTTACTTGGTTCATCACCTTGTTAGCTTTCTTAGGAGCCAGATTTCCCCTTTTCTAACCCTTTTCTCAATAATAGCATTAGTTTAGGTGATCCATCAAGAGAAAGTCGGCCTTCTTCGAAGGTTCAACCCTATTATAGGAAACCCACGACCTAGGTTTGTTCCCATATTATGACTAGGAGTGGAGGATCTTGAATAACTCCTCCACAAGTTTTAAATCTCATATCATAACACACTTGTTACACCAATCAATATCAATGTCAAAATTCACCACATTTACTTTGGCATTTAATTGATCAGACACTTCTTTTCTAGCCCCTTTATTCTAATTTCTATCATCATGTGCAGACCTTTTTGGTGATTGATTCAAATTACAAGATTTATCCTATATTTTAGACCCATGAATCAACCCATTATCATCCCTAGCTAACTTGTAGGACATCTCTTTAACAATGGAGGCCAAAGTCTTAATAGTCTCCTCAAGATTGGTCATCTTATTAAACTGCATTTTTTTTAGATCAACCAACTATACATCAACTTGCTTATTCATGGGCTCTCCCATAGCCTTTATGTTATTCTCAATTTGGATGGCTATATTGAATTCCAACCGTAGGTTCATAGGAGCCTTGTCCCTCAAATAATACACAACCTTCTTGTTAAAGGCATCACACTATTTTATCAAGCACGTTGTATCATTGGGCCTAATGTTCTTAGGTAGCCACATCATGGTCTTATTGAACCATGTATTTAAGTCCTACACACACTCATTGGGGTTATTTTTGATGTTTTCAAATTTAGCCAAGAGAAACCTTGGTTTATTTCTATCACCGTACTAAATCTTGAAAACATTCTTCATTTTTTCCCACAAATCAATGCATCTATGGGGAAGAGAATTGAACCAATCACGAGTGTCTTCTTCGAGAGTGTGAATAATCAACTTGATGCAAACATCCTCATTCTCAACCTCTTAATCTTCAATGATATTGTGAAAATCCCTCAAGTGTTGATCACCACTCATTGCATTGTTCCCTTGGAATTTTGGAAAGCATTCGATACTTCATTCAGGACTTCATTAGGATAGCCTTCCATTTCATCAAAATTAATAGGCTTGAATCTAGGAATGTAGAATGTAGGACATTCATTCTCATCTTGATCCCTATGGCTCTTGATTGGTTCAATGGTGGGTTAATGAACAAATGACAAAGGGCTATGAGGTGGTAAATGAGGTGGACTTTATGGATCAAACTTAAGAGGGGATTGAGCTGGTTGAGAAGGAGTTGGATAGTAAATGGGACTATATGATTATGAAAGACTAAAAGAGCTATAAAAATCCTCAATAATGGTGAGTTCAATAAAAATTTCAAGATTATTAGAATCTTGGTGGTCTAGATAATTTTTAGCAGTTGAACTATGCCCTTAAATATGCCTCCAAACTTGTCTCTATCTTCTTTGATGAATACTTAAGGATGAGACAAGTTGTTTTAATGAGTCACCTTTGAAGGATGACCTATTTCATTCTATCATTGTAAGCAAGAAAAGACTCAAAGTTGAACTAAAGATATTCAAAATAGGCATTGATCTTCCTTGAAACTAGATAATAAAGTTGGAGTCACCACTAGAATCAAATTTCTAGAATGTAATAGTTAACAAACTGGTTATGATACACATTGAAAACATACTTTATTGAACATGATTCATGAGATAAAAAAACAAAGACACTAATTTTTTTAGATTTATGTTCAAACAATGGAAACCACCTTCCAACATGTAATTTTAATAGATCTTTGTAAAAAACATAGCTGAAAGTCAATTTATCAAATCTTTCAAATTTATGGTAACTTTCTAAGCAGAGTACTGAATTTGTTGACAACTCGAAGTAGTGAAGAAAACTCAAATAACCTTAATTTTTAAACTCATGAAATAATACAAACAAATTTTATTTGAAAATACAATAGAGATTGTTTGCATAAAAATATTTCAATGCAAAGAACTTGATAGAACCTTAATTAATTAAGCTATCTGCAAGAGTCCTTGATAATACAAGTGATATGAATTATCCCAAACAATGGTGCTAGTTGAAGTATGTGATGTTGACAAACCATAGATAGTCTAAATGTAGTAAATAATAACAAAGAACTTCACAACATGAAATGCTTACAACTCTTTGCAAAAGCAATCGATAACATGGGTGATAATAACTATCCCTGATAATGGTGTCAGTTGAAGTGTGTGATGTTGACAGACCACATATAATCTAAATGTAGCAAATAACAATAGAGAAATTCATAGCATGAAATGCTTACAACTCTCTGTAAGAGTCCCCAACAACACGGGTGATAACAATTACCTTTGATAATGGTGTCAGTTGAAGTGTTGGTTCCTAGTTGTACACCTCTTTTGCTCAACCTTACACACTTGATAAATTGACAAACAAAGATGAAAAACCCATTGATATTTTGTTATAGCTAGGGAAGGGTTTGGCATCAATAATGGACCAAACACAAAAAATGATTGAGAGGCATTGATAGAGGGTATGGTCAGTTCCCTGCTACTTTTGGCTCTACCTGGACTAAGGTGAGAGGACCTAAGGGGTAGCTTACTCACATGGATTGATTCTACAATTTAACCTCCATGGGGTTTTTTGGCATGAGGAAACACAAATATGACCTGGGCATAATCAAACTTGTTCACTCCACTTGGGAAGGGTTGTCATGTGAGATGAAAAAATGCTCTAGGTCACAAAAAAGCTATTGAAGACGGATGGATATATGACTGCAATCTTCATTATAAAGAATCTTTAACAATAGGGGTCAAATAAAAGATTGTAATGTTGGTATTTAAAGCACAAAATGTAAACACATGTTATATAGGCAACCTTTTATGCATATGTAAGGCAAATAACACTTAACATATGCAAAGGGTGTATTATTTTCAAGGTAAGATAGTTAAATAGTTTGTAAAAAAGGGTGGTGTGCTGGTGGTTTTCAAACAACACGGTTGATTTCAACATTTAGGGCATTAATCCTTAGCAAAGATGTAGAAAAACCCAAATGCAAGCTAATGGGGACTACTAGGAGTGATTTGCATTCTTGGTGCTAATGAAATGTGTTGTTCCAAAAATGCCGTGGAGAGCGACAAGTGTCTACACCCGCGATTCTGAGTTTCTAATAAGTTTAAAAGCCTCTATCAATAAACATTTCTCAGAGTCCCACAAAAGTTGCCACATGTCTTCACCTGTTTAGCAGCAGAATGTGCCATGCGTCAATTGCTAAAGATTAGTAGAAAGTGACTAAGGAATAGAGCATCGAATTGAATCTAGGACCCGATTCAAATAACCAGAAAAGGAGGAATGATGAAGAAGGATCAGATCCCCAGGTGGACATTGAAAGATGTAAACTTTCAATAGCATGACTTGTTTCTCTGTATTGAGAAAAGCAAATGGGTAGATGCCCCTAAATTCCAGCCTATCTTATTAACAAATTTCAATGCAACATGTTGTGTTACTGTTCCTGAGTCCTTCTTGAAGAGGTTATATAAGGGACTCTCTTTTATTGTAAATATAGATCTCTTTATGATAATCAGAAATGAAACTCTGCCCAAATTGAACGGCATTACTAAGACTTTGAGCTCATATTGTTGATCATATTTTGTTATTGGAATAAGAAAGCAAGTGACTTTTCAGACTTTGTGCTGTGATATCTTTGTTGTTGGGGAAACTGTTCTTATGTCTTTTTCCTTAATATATTCTCTGTTCCTTTAATTCAACAAGTAGAATTAGTGAAAGTTGTCAGGAAGGTGTCCTGAAGTCAAC
This sequence comes from Torreya grandis, assembly GCA_037957365.1. Taxonomy (NCBI): domain Eukaryota; kingdom Viridiplantae; phylum Streptophyta; class Pinopsida; order Cupressales; family Taxaceae; genus Torreya; species Torreya grandis. Next base: position 2,833,455 of record JARHVA010000182.1, read on the forward strand.
CGTGGAGAGACTTTGTGCCCCCATAATTGCCTTTAGTGTGTTTTCTTTTTATTTCTGTGTAAAGGACATTGGGACAACTTTGTGCCCTCATTGTCCTTCGTATCTCACTCTTGGGCAATTCAGGTGGAGACTTTGTACTACATCTCAATTTGCTAGTTACTACATCCTTGGTTACTTTTTTCAATTACTACTAGGAGTATTCTTGGGGTTTGTTGAATAGTACTTCTGAAAGAAGAGGAGTGCTTTCTGTCATTTCCCTTGAGATTTTTCCTTTGATTTGCATGCATCATCTCTGAAGAAAGAGAGATGGATGGTTTATCCTACCCCTATCTATAGGGAACCTCCCCTTGATGAGAGGAGAGATTAGTCCCCTTTTGAAGTGGTAAACCTACACATTTGGACAACCAATCTTCCTACTTTGGCTGATCAGACCTATTTTGTTTATCAGTACTCTAATCGACAAAATATTCGACCAATAAAATGTAAATACCCAAATAATCCTTGAAAGACTAGAACATACACTAAAACTAAAATTTCATATACTTTTTCCTACTAAATTCATAAACTTACAGTGCCCTAAAATGTCATCCAACAACATAGTTTAAAACTAAACTATAGAAAGGGTTTATAATCTAGATCTATGCTCAAAATGATAACCAATAATTAACATTGAACAAAATATCCAATCAACAATATTTACAAAACATATTATTTCACTTCATCAATAGGAAATAGTAAGAACCACAAACATTTTCATTAACTTGAAAAGAGATCTTACATACATCAGTTTTTCAAAATGCTACCATGGGGACAAACATGGTGGGATATATTACAAATGCTCTCAAAGCTTGCTAATGGTTGTATAACTACAACCACCTTAGCAAGGGAGACAATGTCTACACACAACAATGGATCCCAATTTTTTTTGAAAGAGCCTAGACTTAGGAGAAACAAAGACCAACAACAACAACCTTATAGTAGAGGACAAACCCTCCATTTTTACATTTTTCCCACTTTTTAATCCAAGAATGTGGGTTAGAATTTGCATTATTTCAAAAATTACAAAACAAGCCTCTAAGTTCCGCCAAGATGCTCCCAACTAGAAATATTCCTTGCCATGTCTAGAATTCTCATACATTTTCAAGAAAAATCATTGTTCTAGTTGCCTCTACAAGAAATGATGAAGATTTATAATAACCCTTTGATTTCTTGGCTAGAAATATCTTTTACATGAGCTGGAAGGAGAAAATTTGCCCTTGGAGACCAAACAAACTCTTTTGTCATCTTGTGAAACTAGCTGGAGATATCTTTGACCACTCATTTGCAAATCTAGAATGTTCTTGACAACTGCCCTTCCTTATAAGCACACCATAGAACAACCCTGCTTTGTAATGATTTTATGAGAATATTCTAGATCCATAGCCATCTAAATGATCTCCTTTAGAATGTCCCACTTTGAATTTGCATACATGTAATATTTATCCCATGGAGTGTTTGAACAAGAAAAGTAAATGAAAATGCAAAACTTAAGTTATTTTACCTTTTTACTTTTTTGCTCCAACTTATTTTTTCACATTTTGATTTTTCCATATTTGTTTTTTTTCAATTTTACTTTTTAGGGTTAACTCCACACATTGTAATTCATAAATGCATAACTTTTCAATTTTTGGCCTTTTGAGGAAATTCTAGACCTTTTTGCAAATTTGCAATTTTTTTTGTTTTAGGGAAATCTAGGTTCCATTTATAATTTTATAACTCCTTTATATTGGGACTATCTAGAACTCAATAACAATTTTGTAATTTGTAAATTGTAGAATTATAAATTACAAAATTTCAAATTACAGAATTGTAATTCACAGTTTTAGTCCCCCTAGAAAGTTCCCTTAGGGAAATGGGAACTCCAACTGTAATTTGCAATTTGCAAATTTGTAAAATTGAAAATTGCAGTTGGAGTTCCCATTTCCCTAAAAATCTTCCTTTAGGGAAATGGGAACTCCAGCTACAATTTATAATTTGCAAAACTACAAAATTTTAAAATGTACTTAGAGTTCTTGTTTCCCTAAAAGGCTTCCTTTAGGGAAATGAAAATTCCAGGTACAATTTACAATTTGTAAAACTACAAAATTACAAATTGTACTTGGAGTTGTTGTTTCCCTAAAAGGCTTCCTTTAGGGAAATATAAAATTGAAATGCAATTTGTAATTTATAAATTTACAAAATTACAAATGGCCTTAAAAGTTCCCACTTGCACTATAAGCTCATGTAGACCGGTGTTGATTGGGGGGTTTGGGAGACCTAGCTGCAATTTTTAATTTGCACAAGTACAAAATTGCAAAATTGCATTTCTCCTCAACATCTCCGTGAAGCTCCTCTTGATTTGACTTTTCTCTGAGATTTGACTAGCAAGATGGGGAGAGTTGATCATAATTTGCAACTGCATTTTAGAGACTTACATTTTGCAAATTGTTTCTCCCACTAAGATCTCCCAAGGACTTTTAGATATTCTTATGTAATTTTTTGAAACTTGAAACTTTTTTGATTTTTTAATTTTTCACCCAACTCCATTCCTACTCCAGTGAATTACCTAGTGGGAATTTCATGCAAAGTGTCATTAGCTCCTTAATAATTTTATAAGTATCAAATGATTGGTTGAGCCTCTATTCATGTCAAACTAGCTCTCTCAAATCCCTTCTAGAAATGCCAAAATGCCCCTTTACATTGGTTTTCAAACTAGACTTCTCAGGAGAACTATATGCTTTCTTTGAACTATTTTGAATGGCCATGGGACTGAGCATCAAACTTTATTTTCTTATTTTCCTGACTTATCTTTATGTTCTAAATTTATATAGCTCTGCGTGCTCTAGATACTTTTATTTTCTTCATATGATTTGTTGCCAAATCTAAAAACTTGTTAGCATCACCATTTTGAGTAGAATTTACTGCTTTACTAAAACTATCTACATTCTTTGCTAACATTGAATCTGGGTTTGTCTCATCATCCATACTACCAAATCCTTTTGAAGGAAGTTCAATGTCAAACATGTCTGAATATACTTTTACAGAAGCCTCATGGGTTTCCTCCTCATCTCTTACAATTTCAAGATCTTCATTCTCGCTTATTACTCAACATTCATTTAGATGTGATCCTAATGAACTCTTATCTAACTGAAATAAGATACCAAAACCCACAACAAGAGGATGAGGTGGGATAAAAAATTTCCTTCCCCTAACCATAAAACTTCTAACTATAAGATACTCTCCTATTGGTGCAATCTTACTCACTTGATAAGGATGCACCCACTAAGCACTCACAATAATATTTGAATCACATGCCTTGTTGTGGCACATAGTAAAACATCTAGCTTAAATAAGTGTAAGTGGTGGAATTAGGTGATCTAGAATATGATTCTTGATCATGGTACTTGAAGCTCCATATAGATAAATCTCATACTGATTCTAACATGCCAATATATGAGACAACATCTTCTTCTATCGACCTTATCAATACCCAAAAGAGACCTTCGACACCTAATGGATTATCTATTCTAACAAGGTCTCGAAGTAGTGAAAATAACATGGAACATTTCTTAACACAAAACCAGTTTCCTTCTGCATTCAAAAGAGAGAATGAATAATCCTATAACTGACTATAATCATGCATAAATGATTCCATTATTGTGTTCTCCAGCTGATCTTGAGCCCCTAAACCATATGGCCCATACCTATTGATAAGAGTAGGTTGTACAATAGATGCATGATGTGCATTTACAATGCCATCTGAAATGTTCTTGTAACAATAGTTAGATTCATCCTCGAGCTATAATGTCATTGCTAAACTCTTCGTTAACACACCTTTCAAGTCTCAAATTCCTCTTGAACCTTCTTTTACGTCTGAGGGATCCAGGGTCTTAACAATAATTTGTAATTTGAAGAAATTACAAATTACTTTTGCATTTCTTGTTTCCACCAACCACTACCTATCTACATGTGGTCTTCCTTTTGATATGAGATCTAGAGCTCTCAAGATAATTTGCACTTTGGAATGCATGCTAAGTTGTAGTTGCACTTGTAAGTTTTTACCATACCATGTCATGGGCCCATGATTTTCACTCCAGCGATGGACTTAAGAGTTGATATGCAATTTTCAAATTACAAATTTGACATTTATTTTTTGTAATTACCTATTCTGTGACACCCTCCTATGGGAATTTGACACTTCCAACACAAATTATTTTTGCCCCTATAAACCTTTGGTAGAACCTTGGCATATGTTTTGCAATTTTCAAACTATAGTCAACGTGAATGTTTTTTCCATGTCTTTCTCACATCCACTTGTTTCATTAAAGTTTTACCTTGCTTGCACATAAATAGGCTTGTTATGGTGTGGCTTCCATCTCTACATTTTTCTTATTGTTCACCCAAAGTCCACAAGGACTCACAATTTCCATGCCAATCTTTTCTTAAGAAAAGATTCAAATACCTAGTGCATGTTCAAGCACCAATACTTAGATCACTAATTAGATTCTCGTGGTGTAATCTAATGAAAGAATACAAGGAATATAAATTTGAAAAAAATGATTGGATTATTCTATTAAATCCCAGTGGGGATGTTACAGTCTAGTATGACAATTGTGTCTCAAACTCTAGGACTTAATGAGTTTGCTAACATTTTCATATTCTTATGTTATCAAAAAGAAGAATGATGTGCACAAGAGCATCTAGAGAGGGTCTTTCAAATGTCAATGATAATAACCCTCCATTTGATCCTAACCAATTTTTCATTGAGTAATCAACAAAGTTGGATCATATTATTGCATCCATGAATGCGACTAAAGAAAAAATTGTAGCTGTGGAATAGGAAATTCATGGACATGAGGAGAAATCCCATCAGGATGAGTCTGAGAAGCATCCTACTGAGTAGGAAATCCCTCAAGAGTAGAGACACGAGGAAGTGTCTCAAGATGTGATAGCACATGTAGTAATAGAATTAGATAGGGATATGAAAAAGGTGAATCCACCTAAGTTTGATGAAACCGTTATGAGATACGGAGCTGAAGCTTGGTTTATTGAAATGGAGAAGTATTTCAAGATTTGAAACTAATATGAGTTCACCAAAGTCATTTAGGAAGCATATCAATTGGATGGAGGAGTAGTTATGTGGTAGGATAACAAGAAGTTGGAAATGAATCTTAACTTGACCACCACTACTTGGGAGGAGTTTTTGACACTATTTAGATCAAGGTGCTTTTAAGGTATATTTTGACTAAAAGCTTACAAATTTTTAGAATCTAAAGCAAGGAGACTTGTCAGTGAATGAGTACTAAGAATAATTCACCAAAATTTTAAAATATGTACCTTAATATCAAGCAGATTAGAGGTTCAAAATTAGGAAGTTCATCATGGGATTAAAACCCCAGATTGATGGAGAGGTGGATGTTCATGGACCATCTACCATGGACCAAGTCTTTAAGAAAGTAGTCAAATAGGAGTAAAAGTTGAAATCTCTTCCTCAGTTTGGAGAAAAGTTTAAGAATTTTTTTGGAAGTTCTAAGCTAACTTTCAAAAAATAAAATTGGATTAGAGGAGTGGAGACTCCAAGAGTTAGTTCAAGAGTCAGAATACAAGATTTAATAGTGGTTCAGGTAGCAAGAAATTGGGTAATGGTTCCAAAGACTATTTCAGGGGAAACCAACAATTTGATATGAAGGGACCACCAAGAGGTTGTTTCATCTATGGAGGTGACCATTTTACGCATGAGTGTACCCAAAATAAGTTGAGGAACAAAGGTTCTGCCCCTTAGCAAGGAAATTTTCAACAATGTATTCATGTGATAATTGATAATTGGCAATCTAAATTCCAAGATTCACCCATAGATCTGCTAAGTTTTTTTAACATCCAATTTCCATTTTGATAGATACAGGGGCTATAAAATGTTTTATAGCTCCTATAATTCTAAATAAATTATCTAAAAAATCTAGAATAATGGAAAATGTATGGCGATATAATATGGAAATGATTTTAAAGTCAAAGTTGACAAGTGTTTAGTTGAATCAGAGATTAGGTTGCCTAAATTCATAATAGTATTGGATCTATATGTAACACCATTAGGGTCATATGATTTGATCCTAGGAGTAAAATGGCTTATGAATCATAAGACCAAGTTTGACTGCTATATAAAGAAGGTTGAGTGCCTAGACGATTCTGGAAATTAGACACTAATTCAGGGTGAAAAAAGGGAGTTAAGGCTTAGGTATATTTCTGCAATGCAACTCAAGAAGGTCTAAGGAAAAGGATGTCAAGCAATTATTGTAAAGATAAATGAAATAGATGAAACTAAGGAACCATCAATTAAAGATTATCCTTTTCTTTAATAATTTTCATGATATTTTTCTAGATGAATTTCCAAGATTGCCTCTTAAATGAGAGTTTAAATTTTTTATTGATATCAAACTATGATTAGAACCTCAGTATAAAGCACTGTATAGAATGACAACCACCAAATTGGTTGAATTGAAGGCACAATTATAGGTGTTGTTGTCCAAAGGGTTGATCAGACCAAGTTTGTCAACATGGGGAGCACCAGTTGTCTTCATCAAGAAGGATGGCACTCTTTTACTTTACATTGATTATAAAATGTTGAATAAAATGACTATCAAAAATAGGTATCTGCTACCTCGAATAAATGATCTTTTCAATCAAATACAAGGATAAAGATCTTTTCTAAGATTGATCTTAGAGTTGCATATCATCATTTAAGGATAAAAAAGAGGATATTCTAAATATGACATTTAGAACTTGATGTGGGCACTACGAGTTTACAATGTTACCATTTGGGTTGATGAATGCACCTACAACATTCATGAATCTCTTGAATAGTGTGTTCAGAGATTATCTAGATCATTTTGTTTTGGTCTTTTTAAATGAAATTATTATATATTATAAGGATGAATAAGATCATCTTCAACATCTAGAACTGGTTTTGCAACATCTACAGAATCACAAGTTGTATGGCAAATTATCCAAGTGTGCATTTTTCCAAACAAAAGTGCAATATCTAGGACATATTATCTCAAAAAATAGTATTTTAGTTGATACATCTAAGATAAGAGCCATTATGGAGTGGTCACACCATGGAATGTCCACGAGATAAGGAGTTTCATGGGATTAGTGGGCTATTACAAGAAACTCATTTCAATTTTTTTTAAGATAGCTCATCTGATTACCTCTTTGTAGTGTAAGAATCATAGCTTTATCTGGTCAGATAAGTATGAATTAGCTTTTTAAGAATTAAAAATAAGGCTTACTTCAACACCAGTGTTAAGAGTTCCTAACCCCAATGGTCAATTTTCAGTGATCATAGACATGTCTAGGGAGGGACTAGGAGGAGTCCTTATGCAAGATGGTGCATTGGTAACTTATGAGTCAAGGAAGCTAAAGCCTTATAAGGTGAATTATGACCCTCATGACCTTAAACTTGCATTAATTATTCATGCTTTGCAAGTATGTAGACATTATTTATTTTAAAAACCATTTGAGCTCAAGATTGATAACTTGGGACTCAAAACCACATTTGAATGTTTGTTAGAGACACTAGTTAGAGTTTTTGTCTGACTATGATTTTTATATCAATTACATCAACTGCATGGAAAATAGAGTAGTTGATGCCTTAGGATCGATTCTCACAAAGAGATGAATTTTATGATCAGGTCAAGAAATCTTTGTCTAAGAATGCTCAGAATCCTAGGTATAAAGGATACAACTTAGAGAGTGATGGTCTTCTATGATACAATGGAAGGATGTATGTACTAGATTAGGAGAATCTGAGGAGAGTAGTGCTAAAATAACTAGACAATGCCCCATATTTAGGACATCTATGAGTAACCAAACTCATGGTAGAGCTTAGACCACTTTATTTTTAGAAAGGAATCAAGAAAGATGCAATGGACTTTATTTCATGTTATCTAGAATGTCAGCGAGTAAAAGTTGAACATGTGCGTCTAACTAGATTGTTATATCCGCATGACATACTAGAATGGAAAAGGTAGGTGATCAATATGGACTTTATTAAAGGATTACCATTGTCATGGAACATGTATGACATGATTTTGGTTATAATTGATAAACTAACCAAGGTAACACATTTTATACTAGGCTATTTGACAGATGATACACCGACTCTTGTGAATAAATTTATAAAAAAAGTGTATCTATTACATGGATTTATAGAGAAGATCATTTTAGATCATGATTTGAGGATGACTTTTAGGTTTTGGTTAGCTCTGAATTTAGCTTTGGGTATGCAACTAAACTTTAGTACTGCATATCACCCACAGATAGATGGTTAAACTGAGTGAGATAATCAGGCATTAGAGGATCTTCCTCATATGTATTACATGGATCAATAATAAAAATGGGAATAATACCTTCCATTAGTTGATTTTGCATATAATAACTCATACCAATTTGTTTTAAAAATGGCATCATTCAAAGAAATATATAGAAGAAGGTGCAAGATACCACTCAATTAGGATAGGTTAGAAGACAGGGTAGCCTTTAGACCTAAAATGCTTTCAAAAATGGAATATCAAGTTAGAAAAATTAGGCAGAGATTGGTTAAGGCCAACTATAGGCAGAAGAGTTATGTTGATATGAAGAGAACAACTAGGCAATTTTATATAGGTGATAAAGTATTCTTGTAGATTAAGTCGTAAAAGAGCTTGATTAAATTCGATAATTTAGTGAAACTTTCACCGAGCTATGTGTGACCCTTTGAGGTTTTAGAAGTGGTCAATTATGTAGTGTATAGGTTTGCATTGCCACCAAACCTAGCCCTATTACATAATGTATTCCATGTATCTTATCTTAAAAAGTATATAGCTGATAATTCACATGTGTTAGATTGAATACTTTGCTGGTTCTAGATCTTGGGGTGGTCATAGTAGAACCAATTAGAGTAATTAACACTCGCAAACTTTGTTTGAATAATACAAAAATGTCACAGTACAAGGTCTTGTGTGACCAATACTCTAAGGATAGTGCTATTTGG